>JAULBY010020765.1:0-18775 GCA_032358315.1 Ophiocytium majus | reverse complement strand
CGCCTGCTCGCAGCGGTGGCGACGGAGTACGCGACACGGGAGGCGGTGCCCGGGGCGGCGCGGCCCTTGGCGCTGAAAGGCACTGCGCTGTCGCGCATACGCTCAGCCCTGTCGGCGGCGCACCAGATGGCACTATCGGCACGTGTCACGGACTACATGGCGGCGCCCTGGTGTGTGGGGGGAGCATGGTGTACCGGGAGCTGGGTGGGGATGGGAGCAGGTCCCCTGGAACATGGGGCCGAAATGAATTCATTAGAGTAGTGCTCTGGCAATTGCCAGCTTTTTCGCTACAACTGTCTCATCCCTTTTTCTGGTCATGCACCGTGTGTGCAAAGGGCTTTCCGCGCCCTAAGCGGAGTTTTTAAATAGAAGTGACCTGGTGACCTCCGTACTTCAAGTTGTTGAAGCTGGTGTGTGGGGGGGGAGGGGCGACCTGGGCGACCTGGGTGAACCTGGGTGACCTCCATTACGGTAGTTCAAGTTGTTGAACTTGGGGGATGGGGGGGGGGTGGGCGACCTGGGCGACCTGGGCGGCCTGCCAGGATGGTGACTGGGTGACCTCCGTACTTCAAGTTGTTGAACTTGGGGAGGGGGGGGGAGGGGGGGGGAGGGCACCTGGGTGACCTGGGACACACGCGCAGGGCGTCGCAACGCGTTGGGTAGCCAGCCAGCAATGGCAGACCGCCCACCTGCACCGTCGTCACCTCCAGCAGCAGGAGCGCCAGCTGTGGCTACATCTTCAGCCGACTCCGATCTGCAGGCCTTGGTTGACCAAGCCAACGCGGCATGGACCCCCGCGGATGCCGCAGCCTCAGCCTCCGCTGTCCGCGGCGGCGGCGCGCTGAGCAAGCACACGTCCATGTTTGCAGGGGCCATGGTGCCCGACAAGTCGGTGGCGGCAGTGCTGCTGCAGCAGGCAGTTCGTGACTTCGCCGGGAGCGAGCAGGGAGTGCGGCTGGGGGAGGTTTGGCGGGGGATGCAGGCGGCTGCTCGGGAGCACCTGCTGCTGGCGCTGTCGCCCTACATGCCTCGCTTCAGGGGAGACGTGTGAGTGTGCGCTCGCAGCTGGTGCTTGTTCAGATTCTGCCATTTCTGGTGTCACCGCAGACTCGGCGCAGAGTCAGATATCCAGCTCTACGTCACGGAGTTGGTGTTGTTGAAGTTTGCGCATTAGTCGTGGAGACATGGGGGCATGTGGGCTGAAGTTTGTACATCAGCCTAACCCTAAGTTGGCACAGCACACCAGGAAACGAGAACGTTGCAGCACTGTAAGTACAATGCCCCACCACTGTTGGTCGACCGAGTTGGTGCTTGTGCAGGCAAGCAGGCGCACAGTACTTGCTGCTGGCCATGAAGCTTGTCTGCGCAGCCCAACAACTCAGGGCACACGGCAAAACGCGTGCCAGCATGTTTGTGCCAGCACTAGGGTTCGGGGCCGGAGCGCATCGGCCTCGGCCTCGGCCTGGAGGATCGCTTCGGCTCGGCTTGGCCGGCCTACACCGGCCTCAGCACAGGCGCCGGCTTGCCCAAGCCTGGACCGGCCTACACCGGCTTTAAGGCCTCAAACCGGGGCGGGACGGGTATACCGTAACGGCAGATACCCGCTGCTACAGTAGCGCTGCATGCATGGCCAGCCTAAATGGCGCCAGGGGCAACACCAAGCCACAGGGAGCCCGTAGGCAGGCGGCAGCTTCAGCTGGGACAGCCTGAGCGGTGGTTAACACAAGTTACAGCAAGGCTGGGAAAGCCGGCCCCCTCCCGGCTCGGCCTGCCGGCCTACCGGCCAGGCCGAGGCCAACCGGCTTAAGCGGCCTCGGCCCCGAACCCTAGCCAGCACAGCATAACCCACCACACACAAGCTTATGATGGATGTATCGCACCTGGCGTCCAGGCTGCGATACAGGCCCAACACGCAGTATGGCAACGACTAAGGCTGGTAGCAGCGGCCGAGCGAGCAGTCACTGAGCGCAAGTGCACAAGCCTCACGGTGGTTTACAAGTTGAAGTTGTAGTAGGTCATCAAAGGCAGGCATGGTGGCCACAATGTTGCAGCTGTAGGTGCTGTGTTCATGAGAAGGCTGCACATGTATAGCTGACGGTGCCGCAGGTGGTGTAGTGTAGTCATTCAAGCATGGGCGCGCTGTCTGCGTGTTGAAAAACAGGTAATAGCATTGTACCACTGCAGTGGGCGCGTGTTGGGTGCGGTCACGGAAGAGTGGGCTGGCAGGCACGCCAGCCAGATGGGGCCTTCCCCCTCTGGCCTCAAGTGCGTTGCACTCTCGCGCATTCGCCCGACATTGTCTACTGCACTCCATATGGCGCTGTCTCAGGGCGTGCTTGAATGACAGCGCCAGGGGTTTGGGGGGCGCACACTTCAAAGTATTGGGGGGGGGGGGGCATGGCGCTGTATAACGCCCTGGCGGACGACCTGCCCTGGCAGGTCGAGCCGTAGCCTGCCGGCGGCTCAGGCCTGCCCGCTAGCAGCAGTGGTTGCTCTTGGTTGTTTGTGTGGTCGGGTGCGCACTGCCACCCATGTGCCATGGTCACGACCTGCATCACATGGGATCTTGCGCGTCCACAAGTGCGATGAATGCTGCTACTCAAGTACTGTAGTACCACTACTTATGTACCACGAAGTACAGCGAAGTACACTGCACACGTGGTGCTCTGCCCTGTCGGTGTGTCTGGTAATGCGTACAGAGGGTTGGGTGCTTTCAACTTCAAGTAAAGTACGTCAACTGTCATGTACAAGTGCACACAAGGCCTTGCGATGTCCTTTTGTTGAACTCCGCTTAGGGCGCGGAAAGCCCTTTGCACACGGTGCGCGTGTGACCAGTAAAAGGATGATGGATTGTACTACTGTACCGGTAGTACATGTGCTGCCTGAGGGTGCACCCTGGAAGGGAGGGCACGTGTTGTGGTGGTATTATCCTTGCCATTAATTGTGATGGAGCCAGCCCTCACTACATGCCTTCCTTCGGTGTCATCATCATCGCCTGTGCAGGAACGCTGGGGGGGAGCGAGGCAGCAGCAGGGGCATTGTTTTGCTGGCACCGGAGCTGAACCTGCAGGAGCTTGCTGGAGACCCTGACACCTTTCCAGTAATGCTGGGACGTGTCGCGACTGAAGAATTGGCGGAGCAGGCAAGTGCACGCGGGCATGTCTATCCCTATTTGTGCTGCATGTATACTTTTAAGTACTTCAAGTACATAGTTTGGTTAGCATTGTATCATGCTGTACTTCTAGTGTGTACTTCAAGAAGTATGCATGAAATACTACTAGGTATACAGCAGATTCTGCTGCCGCTGGGTGGTGCTGCAGCAGTTAAGTGTAACGCGGCACAGTGCAGGGCACACAGGGTGCACAAGGCGCGCACCAAGTGGTGCATATGTGTGTGCATGGCTACAGTTAGGCATGGTCAGGGTTAGGCAGGGCTCAAATACACCCGCTTGCGTGTGCTGATGCAGAAGCTGGCTGCTGCTGCTGTAAACTGCGGCCTCCTGCACACAGCGCTCGGCAAGCATGAAGTGCATGATATTGAAGCTAACCCTGGTGCCGGGTGCTGCATAATGAGCCCCGCTGTCTTTGACTACCTCAGCATCAGCGCGGTCAACCTCGTTGCGCTGCCACTTTTTGAATGGTTCCCGCCCCTCTGAGTTGCAGAGTTCAAGCAAGCAAAACCATCAACAAAAATACAGCATGCTGTGTAGTAGGAAAGTGCTGTACTCCCTAATAGTGTCTAGTGATGGTCAAAACCAAGTACTACTGGTAGTATATGTGTCGTGTCTTGTGACTGTGATCATGTGCCCATAAGCAACATTCAACGGGCAGCACTTTCTGTTACAGCATGCATACCCGAGCTTGTCACACAGAACCATGAGAAACACTACACGAGCAGGCAGCTGCACAGTGGTCGCAGCTGTTGGTGCCAAGCCTGCACAGTCCCGTGTCAACCTGGGCAGCAGTCGTGCAGGACAAGTCGCCCTGCTGCCATCACTGCTGCACCTTGCTGCTGCTGCCTCTGCCCGTCAGGCTGCTGAAACAAGCTGGGTTGCAGCAAGGCGCCTGCACTTATACGGTGCTACTGTAGTCATAGCTTTCCCAACGCACGGACGTTTTGTCTCGGCTTTTTGCCTGCTTGGGTTGCGTCCGATGGCGCAGCAACAACATGTGGTGCGCACCGTTGCATGTGTGTGCTCATAGACACTAAACAGACATATATGCTTTCAAGTCCAACATCCCCCCTCTAAACCTCAACATCTGACAGACAGCGACGTGTGTGCTCTGAGTCCAAGTTAGAAGGCTAACCCTGTACTTGTCCGTGTAACCCACAACTTCAACCCGGCGGACCGCGCCATGCTAACCCTAAGTGCCTGCTCTAACTCCAACCTGTGTGCCAGAACTTCAACTGTAAATGGTGCGCAACATGCCCTCATGTCTCCATGACCAACACACAAACTTCAGTTTATGAGATACTGGCCCTCCGCTCTTCCGGCTGCACCCGGTGCCGCGCCACGCCGTGATGCGCACAAGCACGTCTCGCTGCTGTGCGCACCCTACCCGCCCGATCAGGCTCCTCATACTGTAGTTGATACAAGCGCGCACATGGCCCCATGCCTGTGGACTTATACACAAACTTCAACTTCCCCCATGTCACCCACACAACTTCAACTTGTGTGCAGTACCTGGCGGACCGCGACATGCTGCGGCCGCTGCTGCAGCGCGGGCAGCTGCGGACGGACCAGTCTCTGCGCGCCAAGTGGCACTTCCTGATTGGGCAGGGGCACTGCGGCGCCGCCATGCAGCAGACCGCACGTGGCGACGCTGCCACCATGCGCACTTTCCAGGACTGGGAGGCCAAGGATGTTGTCATCCCGGGGCCGCTGTTTGAGCACGTGCTTACGCGGCGGTGGGAGGTGGGTGGGTGTGTGCACTTGAAGTTGAGGTTAAAGTTGAAGTCGTAGTTGAAGTTGTAGTGGGCAGTGCTCACGCGGCGGTGGGAGGTCAGTTGGTGTGTGTCACACACGGTGTGTGTGCATTGTGCACTTGAAGTTGAAGTTGTCCTTGGGCAAAGTGCTGCTGAGCAAATCCTGCAGTTGCTCAGCAGCACCATTTTTTGCCATGGCTGCCCCCCAACCTGGTCTCCACACCAAGTAAAGGGGTGCTATGGATCCCTCTCAGTGTGGGCTTTCGATTCGTTGTGCGTAGGACACCTGTTACTGAAGTATGTTCGATTAATTAGACAGCAGACCTCAATCCCCGAAGTGGCTGCAACCACTGTGTAGTGTAATGATGGGAAAACACTGAGTATGATACCTCCCTTACACCTTGATGGTGTTAAGTGACTCGTACGTGCAACATGCGGCGGCTGCGCTTGCCCTAGCGCTAGCAGTGCCGCGGGGGAGAGGTCAAGGCAGGGGATAAGTAGTCACTACCCTACTTACCCCCTGAGTCGTCACTACCCTACTTACCCCCTGGTCAAGGTGCATACTGGCGCCTGGTGGCACAGTGTGCATCCGATACGGGGTGCTGCTGCCTGTAAAGTGCCGAAGCGCGGCTGAGGCGGACAAAGCTGGGTGCGCTGCTGATGCTACTACAGTAGCAGCACAGTGCAAGATTGTATGATGGTATGCACGTGCAGCGTGCATGTTACACACGCCCAACATGTACATGCAAGGATGGGGAGGGGGAGAGGTGAATGCACATGCACAGCGCTTATGACGCCTCCCTAGACTGTGAATAGCGCCTTTTTGGTTTGAAGCACTCTCTCGCAGCAAGTGGTCTGTCGCAGACCACATGATGGCGTGCACACCATACACACACCCGTCATTTATTAGGCCCTGCTCAGGTGTGGCGTGACACTCCCCCACACTAAGCAAATCGCCCTCTGCTGCCGTGTACCCTCTTTTTCCCTTCCACCGCGCTCCAGATAATGCAGCTGTGCGCACTCGTCGTCGACGAGTTCAGGCTCAACGTGTTCGGTGACGTTGCCCGCCGCCCCTACAAGACCCTGTCTTCGGCGATGCGCTGCCTCAACTGTGGCGCCACTGAGCCCAAGGGAGGGGGCTCCGCATTGAAAGTGTGCGCCAAGTGCAAGCTGGCCACCTACTGCAGCCGCGAGTGCCAGAAGGCGCACTACCGGGCGGGGCACAAGAAGGACTGCACGGGCCTGGTTGGCAGCAGCGGGCGCTGAGCAGAAGGCAACTTCAAGTTGAACTTTAACACATTGACCTCTGGCAGGGGCGCAAGAAGCGCTGCGCAGGCCTGGTTGGCAGCGGTCGCTCACCAGCAGACAACTGTGGCAGGAGCAGATGATGCTGTATATTAGAGCTGAAGGTGGCGGTCACGGTGGTGTTGTGGCTGCTGGCGGCTACTTGGAGAAGTATACACGTGAATGTGCTGCAGACAGGAGCAGTGCTCCTGGCGGTGCTGTGCACACGCAGCCAACATCAGACGGGTTGACGCTGATGTGCGCCATTTGCCGCTGTGTCGGTGGCTACATAGAGCGTGTGTGTTACACGGGCCGCCGGTTGTGTCTGCGTGTGTTCTGTGTGCGGTGGCAGCTGCAGCAATGCCAGGGTTACAGCTCCAATGGATTTGGGGCGGCTTCCCTGTGTATTATGTTTGAAGGTGCGAGTGCGACTGCACACCGGCCACCAAACAAGAAAGTTCAGTCGTGAGTGGACGCCACAGGCTGTACACGCGTGCACTGGAGGGCTAGGGTTAGGGTAAGCGCACTTGGTATGCGAGGCAGGGGTGACCACCCTCCTGCAAGTAGGCAATCACCCGACAATACGCAAATGACAAATGTGTGTGTGTCTGAAGCTGTGCTGTGCTACTTGGTGAGGCGTGTTCCTGCTGGTGTGTGCAGGCACACTTGTGCCGTGTGCTTGCACTTATGCGGGTAAGTTATGCTGCAGCTGTGTGATTGCAAATGCCGCGGTGCATGCACATGGCACTCTGCCAGGGATTCCCCTCCTGGAATTGTTGCCAAGTGCACATCAACGCGGAGAGTGTCCTGAGGGCCTGTCTTCACGGAAATAATTTCCACGATGCAAGGCACACACAGTCATAAGTCTTAAACGAAGTGCTAGCACTGTATGGGTGTCGCCGAACTTTGTATGGAATATTAGGCTGACACCATGTGTAGTACATAGTGCACCCCATTTCGGCGTTGATACCATTTGAACTGCACGAGGGCATGTGCCAACGCACGGCCCTGCTCTTTTCGACAGCCACACTGCATGGGACTGACGCACAGCTACTGCATCACCATGACGCACATGCAAGCGACAGTGACACGTGGAACCGGTTGCGGGAAGTGGCATGTTTGTTCAGGGTGGGGGGGGACAGCCATTTGACTCGTAGTCACTGCTGCGGTGGCAGCATGGCGTACTGTCGAAACAGCATGCTGCAGGGGGCGGCGGCTGGCAGGCCACCACTGTAGCAGTGCCCCTCCCTGACTGACAGCCAGTTTACAACTGACAGTTGCAGCAGTCACGTCGCACATGTGTGGACAACGAGCTGGCAGGCAGTGCCTGCTGCCAGTATTGCACCACTGGCACTTGCCAAGGGGCGACAGTTGGATGTCGGGAGTCAAGGGGCCGCGCATCCACTAGCTTCAGGTATCACGCAGCTCGGCGTTACAGGTTATATGCTGGAATGCTGGGAAAGTGAGGGGACATTGCAAAAGCGCACTGCTCTCACGCGGCATCTGCATACTACCGTTACTAGTAGTACATGGTACACCCCAGCCGCCCATGCTCGCAATGCGTAGCCGGGCCAAGGGAGTAGGCACTACATGCCCGCACTGCATCGGCAGCCGCTGTACCTGCTGCTGCCGCCATTCTAGTGCTTCTGCCGCTGAAGCAGCACATCGGCTCCCACCAAAACCTCCTCACTCCGCAAGCTTAAGCCCACGGCAGCACCTCAGGCATGTGGTGCCTCCACCGCCGGGCTCCCCGGCCTCGAGAGCCTGGCGCCGCTGACCGGGCTTCTGAAGATGGCATCGCTGTTTTCGCGGCTGCTGCGGCGGCTGCCATTGACCGGGCTCCTGTAGTTGGGAGACTGGCCGGTGACAGGGCTCCTGCGGTTGGGGGAGCGGCCACTGATAGGGCTTCGGAAGTTGCCGGCGGGGCTCCGCGGGGGGGGCGGCTGCCGTCGCTGTGTGTTGAAGGCTTGCATGCGCGGCAGCACGTCGTCCAAGGCATGGGTCCTGAGGGTTGCGGAGTCCATGGTCATATAGGGGTGTTTGTGGAGGGCCTCCTTGGCGGTGATGCGCTGCAGCGGGTCCACTGTAAGCATGCACCTCACAAGGTCCTGCAAGGTTACAAAAAGTACACACAGCAACAGCATGTCTGATCATCATTTTTCTGGTCACACGCGCACCGTGTGCAAAGGGCTGTCCGCGCCCTTAGCGGAGTATAATGAAAGTACACAGCAGGGAACGCAGGAGGAGGGGGGAGCAGGGGGGGGGCATATATATATATTGATTCATTTTGCTGGAGCACATGTGGTCCCTAGGTGGGTGGTTGTACCATGCTGGCGCACACAATGGTGCTGGCTGTACACGGGTTGAGTCTGCCATGCAGGTGCAGCACCACTGTGACGCAGCAGTGCAAAGCAGACCACTGGCAGCGGTGTGTGACGCCAGCTGCTAAGGCAGCCGGCTGCTGCCTGCAGCGAGTGCACCCATTCCTGCGTAGGGCATTCTGCCTCTGAGGCGCGGCAACGGCTGCCTCTGTCGCACTTTCACACTTGAGAGCAGGCGCACATCAGTCCCCATGTGTCATTGATAATAACTCATTCATCTAATGCTGTACTACTGTAGTATTTCGAAGCGTCATAATGCGACACTACTGTAGCAAGTACTGCAGTAGTACATACCTGTCCCTCTGCGCTGACATTGTTCCAGTGGTGCGGGTCGAAGTTCAAGGCACCGCCCATGATGCCTTCCCACAGCTGGTCCACATCATCACCCTGGAACGGCCTGTAGAATGGGTGCAGTGCAGTGTGGTGCGGGACACCAGGTGGCATGTTAGTGCTAATTAGCTCAACCCTCGCTGCACTAGTGATACCTGTATTATATACTTCAGAAGTACATGAGAGATGTAGCATGTGCAGCGCCACATTAATCACACCACGTTTTTTTAGCAGGTTCCCAGCGCTACCATAACAGCCTGGCACTGGGACACCCCTAAACAGCACCACGGTGCAGAGCGCGCTGACAAGCGGACGCACAGCAACCGCGACGCCCCTACTTCTGAAGTACACTGTGCATGGGAAGACATGTCTGATCCTTGCGCCATGCCATGCGATACCATGCCGCAGCAGCACTTTGATGCAGTGGCCTACGCGACTTGCACAGTGCGCACGCATACACACCATAGGAAGACCTGACCCATCATCGCACGTGTCCTGTGTCATCGCGTCCTGCAACACCATCTCAGTGACAGTGACCTGTACAGCAGTGCTCACTCGTGCACAGCATGAAGGTGTGCGCTCCACTGCTACTCACGGGTAGCCCACAAAGAGTATGAAGCACATGATGCCAAGGCTCCACACGTCAACCTCCTTGCTGAACGGTGCCTGGGACAGAACCTCAGGGGCCACGTAGGCTGGCGCATCCAGCTGCTTGTCAAGCAGTGCATCTGGCCCCATGAAGTCGCCATACCCAAAGCCCGCAATCTGTCGCCAGCAGCAGCACCAGCAGCGGCAGCAACGGCGGCAGCGGCGGCAGCAGCGGCGGCAGCGGCGGCAGCGGCGGCACACCAGCAGTGCACAGGGTGGTTCATGTAAACTGCCATTCGAACATGGCAGTAGTACTTGCTGCCTTGAAAATGGTATGCGCTACCCGTTCACACAGTGTTGAGGCGGGATCGGCATGAAGCAGTGGCGCTGTGGTACGGTGTGAGGTTATAACAGGGTGCGTGCACAGTAAGCATACAGGCACGCCTGCAGCAGCAGTACTTCAGAAGTATGTCAGAGAGGGAGTAGTGAAAGGCGACAACTGCTACCGCTTTGCAGCACGCGCGACAGCAGAGAGTACAAGTGCAGAGTTCACTACGGTACATGACAATCCTGCTGCTCGTACCAAGGTAGGTACTGCAAAGGCTGGTTGCAGTGCGTGACAACACCGCTTGTAGTGTACAAAGGCCCTCACTGAGTGACACTGCTGCATGAGCGCAGTGTCGCTGCAGCGCCAGGTGCAACATGACTAGCACAAGCTGTACATACAGAGGTATGAGCAGGGGCACCATTGGCACATGCATTCGCTTGAGAGCTGACATGACATGTTTGTGTTGTGCTTGTTTTGTGTTAGTTCCTGGTGAATCTCACCTTGACAAAGACAGTACGCTGCCACCGTGCGGTCAGCAAGTCCCCTGGCCGCATGTCCCTGGTTAGGAAAGGCAATCACAGGCAGCAAGGCCCAAGAGTTCCATTGTTAGTGAGTGGTCAGATGGGCGTTGGTGCGGGTTAAATGGTGCAGAGTGCTCTAACCCTCGACGGTTGGGTGACAAAGATGTTGAAGATCGCGTATCATACCCAGTTTTGAAGTCTCACTCGTCGAATTGAACTTTGGTGTGTTCGGGTTCAGCGCCTTTTTTGGGTTCACCACTGCAAACTCAACAATGCTTATCGAGGGAGCAAACTGACTTGAATTTCCCGTGCTGATGCAATCACTGGTGCAGAAAAGCACCAGCAACAGATATGCCAAGTAAGCATGCTGCATGTGCCAAAGCGCTGCCAAAGCAACACTGATAAAGCTGTTCGTGGATCAATAAGAGCTGCGAGCTCTTGGCATGCTTTTCCCAGTTCGCTTCACTTGAGTTGCCTTGTTGGCTGCATGCATGCGCACAATGGCCACACAGCCTCAGCAATCACAAAAAGAGTGGCTGACAAACACAGAGGCAGACAGAGTGGCTAGGCAGTGCCTGTGTCACCGAAAACGAGACCCTCTCACCTGTGTGCAATGCCTTGGGAATGGCAGTGGGCCGTGGCACGCAGCAGGCTGCGGATCAGCTTCCACGCATGGAACTCGTTGTAGTTGGCCTGGGCAATGGCAACGGGTTGGTGGCGCGTGTGCCAAGCAAAGGGAGGGGAGAGGCAAGGTGCAAGTGTGTGTCAGCACACATGCGTACATGAACTACAGCGGCGACAAGAGCCATGGAGGAAGGCAACTGCAAGTACGCAGCCCTGACAGGTGTGCAGCGCGGCTCATGTGGGGCACATGAGTCATGAGCGTGTCAAAAAAACAAGTGTATGCAGTGCACCACATGCTCAAAGCCATGTGATAGCCGTTACCGTGACTCAAAGCCCTTGCGCCAGAGTTTTTGCGTGCTGTGTACACACTCCACGCACTTTGGAGTGTGTCCTGCACAAACACCCGAGGTGGTGGTTTACCACCATCACCCACTCACCCCTGACCAGCCACTGCCAAGCGGTTGGGGTATGCCCATCACCCCCGCTCTGCAGCTGGCCACCAGCTACTAAAAACACGCACCACCAGGGCCAACGTGTACAATGACACGCCCCCACATCTACCAGCTGTACTACTCAGACATGGACAGCAGGACAGAGGTAGGTTTTAGGTCATAGAGGTGTTCAGGGGGCACAACTTCAGGCACATGTGCTGCTCTGGTACATGTAGCGTCATTGTGTCTGGTACATGTAGCTTTATTGTTAATTTGTGTGCGAAGTGGTAGTTTGTGCGAGCTTTCCAGGCCCTATCGTGGCAACAGGATGCCAAGCAAATGCGCAACCAGTGCTCATTCTCTTATTCACCACCACTGGCCACTTGTGAAACCTGCTCTCACCCTGGCTGCCAGATAGTCAAAGAGCTCCCCGCCAGGCACCAGCTCAGACACCATGTAGGTGGCGTTGTCGTCTTCAAACCAGTCCAGAACGGATGTGATGTTGGAGTGGGCAAGAGACAACAGGTTCTCGACGTCCTGTGCAACCGCCAGACCTTCCCTGCGCTGCTCGCGAGCACTTTTCAGCACTTTGATGGCCACCTGTCACATAATTATACGTGCAATGGCACATTGGCATGGCATGGGGCGGTCATGACTCATGACAGGTTGGAGCGTCACAGGCTGTGAAATTTGGCACCATCGCAGTGGCAGAGGGAGGCCTAGCCCCCCCCCCCACACCCTCATGAGCGCGCATGCACGTTTGCAATGAGACACGGCATGGCGGTCACAGCAGGTCGGAGCGTCACAGGCTGTAACATGTGGCGCCGTTGCAGTGGCAGCGAGTGCCCTAGGTGGCTCCGCGTTAGTATGTGCGGGTGATGGGGTGTGTGCAATGGCCAGGCCACTTTCAAAATGCCCGCTTCGGCCATGCAGCAGCCACGGCACACATACACTTCAAATGTGTGCTTCTTGAAGCATGCGTGTATGCGCAGCGCCACATGACACCACCCTCGCGCAGCTCACCTCCGAGGGGGCGCCTTCCGTGGCACACCTGCGCGTGCCCGTGTACACAGTTGACCTGGGGTCTGTGCCCCTGCGCTGCCCCAGCTCGTAGTGGTCGTTGATGGTGCGCCCGCCAATCAGGCGGCCCAGGCGCTTGGCCAGCAGCTGAGAACAGCAGTGTTGTATTGTTTTGGTACAGTTGATTCGTGAATGGGGCAACAGCAGGCGCCGGCGTGTAGCAGGTGCAGTGGGCAAGTCAGAGGCGCGGCAGGGGCGTGTACACAAATGACAGCACTGTAGCGAATGCTTTGGTTGCATCAGGGTAGGTCACAAAGCTGTGGAGCACTGGCTAACAAACGCTAACAAACAAAAGCTGGGCAGGCAGGCCGTGCCGGAGCTTAGGGCTAGGTCACCGTTACTGTCACCCTCGCCCCGCCTAAAAACCAAAGATCCACCCTACTGCGTAGTACCTGCCAAGCGCTAGCGACTCCCACAACAACTCTCATCATGCACGCAGAGTCAGGCTCTGGTGGGCGGCTGCTCACCACACTGGCAATGGCGGAGCGCAGCTTGCGGCGCGCGTTGAAGTGCGCCAGCCGCTCGTGTGCCTGGCCAAGGGGCTTGTGGGCCAGCGCGTCCTGGTCGTCGCTGAACCAGACGTGCCTTAGCGCCTGCTGGGCAGTGATGCGCTGAGCAGGGTCCACCACCAGCATGCGCCGCACAAGGTCCTGCGGGGCCAGTGCAAGAAAAGGGTAGGGTTGCGCAAAAACGTGCTTCAACAAGTATTTGGGCGTTTTGGGGGGGGTCACAACATGTGCAAGAATTGACTGTGCTGGGCTAGCACAAGAGCACCAGATGTTACCCGCACACGCCAAATGGGTGTAGTTGTGTTGAGGTTGCGTGTGGGCATTTACAGGGCATGTGGCACACCCTTTCATGCCATATAAATAGCAACCAGTTTCAACTTAAGAGAGCCTGTTTCCATTCACCCGCCCCCCCAAACTGCATATGTGACTTCACGGGAGTGGCGCTGTCACACCTCTGGTAAGTGGACGCTTACCAGCGTCATGACTGCAGCCTAGGGTTACACAAAAACGTATCGTTTTTTTGTGTGTATGTCAAAACATGTGCAATAACTGACCATGCTGGGCTAGCTACCATGCAAGAGCACCAGATACTACCCGCACCCGCCTGCGCCAAGCTGTGTCTATCACTTTTGTTATCAAAACATGAGCTGTGCATACAGTCTGTGTACGGCATACATGGCTTGCTCATACCATATGTATGTGCATAAATATGCGCACATCGTGTGGTAGCAGCATGTGTCGCAGGGTGCAGATGTGGGGTACACAGCTACAGCACGTGCCACCACACACACTGCGCTGGCATCATCAGCAGGAGCACAGTTGAGCAGCGTAACACGACGAGCATGCAGGGGGCCATGCAAGCACAATGCACTTATGGACAGCAGTACAGTAGCCTTGATAGCTTCCATGGCGCCACTTTAGCTACTAGTGCGCCGTCTGTGCTGACGGTGGCTGCTTGTACACCTTGGTGTTGGGTTGATTTTAGCTGTAATTGAAAATATGTCAAATGAAGTTTGTAAAGCTGCACAACTAGCTTCAAGCGGTGCAAGCGCACCTTGGCGTGGTCGCTGACCGCAGCCCAGTGCTTGCCGTCCAATGAGTAGTACCTCCCTGCCTTGATGGCACGCCGCAGCTTACCATCCTCCACCGGAAACGGCCTGATTTTGGAACAGACAAAAAGGGAGTTGCCAGGCAGTAGCAGGAGCAGCAGCAGCACATTACTTCTGAAAGTGCTAGCAGCATGCCGATGAAACCGCACGACACTGTGGTGCAGCTGCAGGCCCTGGGTGCAGGTACATCGACATGTGCCAGCCGTGTTGTGTGCTTCGAAGTATACTGGGTCTGTGAAGAGCACCTTTTTTTGCATTGGCCTGCACATATCCATATCCATATACGCAAGCACACTTCTACTTTGACGTTCCATGCGACATCCAGTTTCATGTGCATGACAATATCGCCACTCAGCGCAGAACAGAAGGCTACTCACTCTACCAGCCACATCCACACATGTACTAGTGCATGGCACCACAACAGCGCAGCCGGGCCCAGCAGGAACAATGTACTGTTATCAAACTCCGCTTAGGGTGCGGAAAGCCCTGTGCACAAGGAATGCGGATGATGCATGTCAAACAAGCAGTACTCATACCGTAGCGGCGTACATGATACTACCACCGCCGCATGGCACCAAAGAGCCCGGTCTAATGTACATTACACAAGGGTATGTCGAAGTACTTGTGAGGTACGAAGTATACTGTTATTGGTGGAAAGGCCAATCATGGCTTACATGTCGCCCGTGAGGAGTATGTCGCAGATGACGCCAATGCTCCACATGTCACAGTCAATGCCATAGGGCTAGAACAGCACCTTCTACTAAGGTACACTTCTCAAGTACTTCGAAGTATGCTGTCAGTGGTGAGGGAAAGTCTTACATGTCACCCGTGAGAAGAATGTAGCAGATGACGCCAATGCTCCACATGTCGCAGTCAATGCCATAGGGCTGGTTGCACAGAACCTCAGGGGCCACATAGGAGAGGGTGCCGCAGCTGATGCGCTTGCGCCTGGTACCATCTGTCACCTCCGCAAAACCAAAGTCCGCTACCTGTGTGTGCACCACACACACAGGCAAAACACAAAGAATAGCAAAGGCAAACACACGGCTCTTGGGGGGGGTGTTGCATTGCCTTGGTGCTTGTGGGCATGCAAGTACCCTGGGCATGCAAGCGAGCATGAGGCAAGCTTGTGTGTGTGATTGGTTGTGCGCAGCAGAGGCGTGGCGTTGCTGCGCAGGCAGGGGCAGGCGCAGCCGGCAGCAGTGCAGCGCAGCAAAATTATCGCTGCACCAGCTGTGCACTTCGCTGCTGCACTTGAGGAGTAACCCTTGTGTACTTGCTGTTGAGAACAGCATGCAATTGTGTGTCACCATACTGTCTGGTAGCACAAATGGCAGCACTGCCAAAAGGTGCACCAAGGTGTTCCATCCACTATCAGGCGAGGCACCTGGCAGTACCACCACTACTTCCCTACCTTCCATTCAGTGCCACAAACCGTGCTGCGTTACTACTGGCCTTAGCTGTTGTTGGCACGCCGTCCACCCTTAGGATAGTGTACTGCGACCGAAGTGGTGGTGGCGGCAGTAACGGCTTCAGACACCTTGGTGTCTCTGCCAAAGCTGACGGTATTTCCATTGACATTTACCACTAGTGTTAGAACTACACACATTGTTGTCGATCATGACACTTCATCGATATACTGTGACAAGATGAGTCGTCCTCCTAGTGGCAGCATATACCTTCATGTCTGTGTCACTGTGCCTGCTGGCCAGCAGCAGGTTGTATTCATTCACCTTGATGCTCATTGAACTTGATTATGACACCAGCAGCGAGATGCCTTGATGTCTGTGTCACTGTGCCTGCTGGCCAGCAGCAGGTTGTATTCATTCAACTTGATGCTCATTGAACTTGATTATGACACCATTATTCATTGAACTTGAGTATGACACCAGTAGCAGCACATACCTTAATGTCCGTGTCGCTGTGCCTGCTAGCCAGCAGCAGGTTGTCTGGCTTGAGGTCCCTGTGCATGATGCCGCGCTGGTGGCAGTACTCAATTGCCTCCAGCAGCACCTTCATCTGCCAGTGCGTGCACCAGTCAAGCGGTGCCAGCAACACCAGCAACAGCAGCAACACCACCAGCAGCAACACACACGGTCACAGAGTCAAAAGCTGCAGCATGGAGTGATAACCTGGGCCCCGGTGTAGGGGGGGGGGGCATCAGCTGAGGGCTGGGCCAGCAGCAGTGCGCCGGTGAGTCAGGCACAGCCCATGACTAACCCTAAGGCTAACCCTAAGGCTAACCCTAAGGTTGTGTTGCACGTAGACAGCAAGCAACCTGACTGCGGCTGTGATGTCACGATGATGATGGACTGCGCCGGTGATGTGATCGTGACCATGTTATCATGATCGTGTGATGTGATATGATCATGATTATGATGATCATGCAATGATGATGATGCCGTGATGACGATGTGTGCGGCTGTGCGTTGAACCCCGGCTGTGCGTTGAACCCTGGCTGTGAGCCTGCTGTCAGCTACTTCAACCAGCACCTACTGCTCCAACACGTATGGTGTGTGCCACCTTGGCTGTGCTTCATGGCGGATGCGGCGTGCTGTGCCACGCCCATTCATTTGTACTTCGAGTGCAGACATGTACACATATGTATGTATACGTCTGAAGCCACGGGCCTGTGTCAGCGGCATGAATGAGTGGAAAAAACAGTTAGTACTTCAAGTATGCGCTAGAAGTACAAGTATACGTATACCATATATGTCAACACATGCCAACTTGCACAAGCCACTAGAGTGTGTATACGCACATGCTTTACCACCAACCAGGAGTGTAAACAAGCAACCGCGCCGGACATAGGCAGCAGCAGCAGCTGCAACCACTCAGCAAGAAAAATCCCAAATTCAGAAGGATCTAATACTAGTAGTATACCTGTCACAAGAGTCATAGACTACGAGTCATACTACATGGTAGTACAGTGCGGTGAAGCCTTTCGCGCGTTGGTAACCCCATCTCGCCCTCTCCCACTTGAAGTTGCAAGTGGGGGGAGGCCAACTTCAACTTCACTGTAAAAAAAACCCAGGAGGTAATAGATGCGCCTCGGTGCGCGCACCCTGACTGAGCATCTGGAAAGCAGAGCTGCAGTTTGGGTTAACCCTACGGTAGTTGAGTGCTCCTGCCAACGATAACAGCACTGGTGTACGCTTGCAGGGCGCACTATAGCCTGCCAAGAAGGGGTGTCTCTATGCCATGTACCCTGTTACAGGTGCCACACAGCACCAGCACCGGGGTTGCCAACGGTATACCAAGCACGTGTAGGTATGTATTCTTCAAGCGGTGGCATGTGCCGTTCTGCTACTTCTTGTTTTATTGTCGGGTCCGGTGACTCACCACATCACGAGCAGTTGCCTCTGTGTATTCTTCCCAGCTGACAATGCGCGTCAGCAGGTCACCGCCCTCGCAAAGCTCCAGCGGCATGTATATGGTCTCCTTTTCCTCATAGTATCCCAGACACCTGCACAGACACACAACACATATACGCATGAGCGGCAACATTCCTCAACATCGCACCAAGCGACACGCAAACGCAGGTGGGCATGGTATTGCCCCCTTCCCCCGTAGTGCCCAAAAAGTCCCCCAAATTTACAAGTAGTATGATGCAAGTCAGCACCTGGGCAGGTATTTTCTTTCTCCCTTGCCACAGGAAGAAGTACACCAAGCCAATATAATGTGACTGCAGCTGCCACTCCGACAACGAGCATCGAGTACCTTGAACGCCAGCGCCACCTGGCGTACCAGGGCGGCGGGCAAGAAGGGTAGTCCTACTGCTGCCCTTGCATGCCGCCAACAGGAGAGGGGAAGGTCGTGCCTATGCCTATGGTGCACCCAACAACCTAATCTACCGTGCACGCACGGTACAATTCATTTCGCACACACACGCGAAGGGCAACTTGGCGTGCATGCACCTCGGCTCCTGACTGCGACTGCTACGTTGGCGCAGCAAAAGGCAGCATCGCATCCAAGAGCTGCGCCAGAGGGTGTGCCAAGCCAGGTAGCCAGCAGGTAGCGGCGGCACAAAGTGAGCACCTACTTTACCAGACACCACTTCTTCCTCCTTCATTTGGGGGGCAGTTCTCGTGCGTCTCTCACGCACACCACTCTTCCTCCTTCATTTGGGGGGCAGCTCTCGTGCGCGTCTCTCACCTAACGATGTAGGGGTGGTCCAGGCTCTGCAGCACCTTCACCTCGGATCGCAGGAGAGCCTCGTCGTCGGGGGCCAGGCTCTTGCGGGGCACGACCTTGCTGGCGAAGCGCTCGCCGTCCTTGCGCCTGGTCACCAGGCATACCGTGCTGAAGCCGCCACTGCCGAGCACCTCGCCAATCTCAAACGTATCGGTAAACTTTGGGGGCTTCTTGAGCCACTTCCTGAACCTCTTGAACATGGCGCTGCGCTGCGCCAGTGTGTGTGTAAGTTGCGTGCGCGCTGTGCAATGGTCCGCGAGAGGAGGAGGAGGTCCTCAGGAAATTTCTAAAGGGTGTGTGCTCAGCAGCAGCAGCAGCAATGCGAGTCTCTCGCGTATATGGTGTGCTCTGGCAACATGCCAGGCTTCCCACAGTACTGAGCATTCCCAGTTTTTTTTTTTTTTCGCTACCTGTCTGATTTCCTGGTCACACGCACCGTGTGCAAAGGGCTTTCCGCGCCCTAAGCGGAG
>JAULBY010020754.1:0-18782 GCA_032358315.1 Ophiocytium majus | reverse complement strand
AGCACTTGTGTGCTGTACACAGCCACATCCTTCTAGCATCATGACCGGCCTACGCACAACGCCAATACCATAACATGCGCATTTTGTAGTAAAGGCACAAAACATTGTGGTTGACATCAATTCATCGTGATGCGGCAGCGCGCTGGGCCCATAATTATGTACTTCGCACACCATGTGCACAGGGCTTCTGCGCCCTAAGCGGAGTTTAATACAAGCACTTCGAGCATGTCTGATCATCCTTGCTCTGGTCACCCGCGCACCGTGTGCGATGGGCTTTCCGTGCCCTAAGCGGAGGTTAACAAAAGTACGTCGAAGAAGTATGTATGCACTGCGCATTTCGTTAGCATGATGCTCCTGAGTTTCTGCAGGATCTCGTGGGCCTCGGGGTCGCCCAAAGAAGCGTTGCACAAAAAGCAGGAATTTGAAAGCATGCTGTCAACAAAACATGAGCATGAGTTGAACAGTGCAGTGTTGCACAGAGTTGTTTTTTTCTTCGGCTCCACACCGGTGGCACGTGTTTCCGCGCACTCCTTGCTGTGGCTCCGAGTCCATGGACATAGCAGCAACCGCGTTGGCAGGTGCAGGATTGTGGCGCACACAGCTATGTACGTGCATCCGAATATACACGAGTAGTGGGACAAGTACTTTTATATTCATGAAATGCATCCATGTTTCGCTGCTACATGTCTGGTGGCACTGGTTGACACTGCTGCTTGGTCCGCATGCGGCATGTGGCACTGTACGCGCGTGACTGGCGCACCTGAAAACTTCGCACTTCGCTGGTGCAGGGCTCTACTGCTCTGGCACAATGAGAGGAAACACCATGGCAGACAAAGTGTGCGCTGGTGTTTTCGTAGACGACAAAAACCCATGGGGCCACGTGTGTGTGTCTGTGGTATGAAAAATCATCTAGGAGCGATACACTCTAGATCTCCCCACCGGCAGGGTAACCCTGGGCGGACCCATGCAAGGGGGGTGAACAAAGCAAAAAGCAGCCAATCTCGCATTCTTCCGGGTGGGAGTGAGGACGCGGGTTCGAATCCCGCGTGTGCCAGGTTTTTGGGAAAAAATCGCCCCGGGAGTCGGCCGTCAGCCTGGTGGTTCACGACGCACTTCACTTATTGCAGCATCGTTGGCTGTCCTCCTCCTGCCACGCGATGAACGGCGTGCTGGGCAAGCGCGCTCTCAAGGAGCTGGGCGCCAGGGCCAACGATGCTGCAGGCAGCGGCTACAGCAGCGTGGCGCAGCGCATGATGAAGCGCATGGGGTGGGAGGAGGGGGCGGGGTTGGGCAAAGAGGGGCAGGGCATGGCATCTTACATCAAGGTCCAGCGGAAGGATGACGACGCCGGCCTGGGGCACGACAAGGCTGAGAGGGAGAGTGCCGCTAAGCAGTGGTACTTCTCTGCTTTTGAGGATGCCATCGCGGCAGCCCACCATCTCGACCCCAAGCTCAAGAAAAAGCTCAAGAAAGACAAAAAGGGGAAGGACAAGGTGAGGCAGACCTACCTGCAGCAGGATGGAGCTCAGCTGTGCTCTGTTGCTGTGTTGTGCTTGGCTGGCCGATGTTTTGGCGGTGACTCGCGTGATGCCGCGGTACTTGCCGGCACCCCCGCTGGCTTTGCCGCCATTCTTTCCGCCAGCCCAAACACCGTCATCGTGTTCAACGTGCTGCCAGCCTGCTGTGTGGTGATGCGGCAGTTGTGCGCGGCCCTCATGACATAGCTTTCGTTGTAGTGGCTACATCACCACCGTAACATCACGTGCTGGTACCCCTTTGCCGCTGGCTTTGACCAGTCCCGCCGCACCTGTCCCTCACACCAAGTGCTGCACACCCCTTCTGCGCGCCCCACCCCCTGACGCTGCAGAAGAAGAAAGAGGTCGACGAGGCAACCATATACCAGGAGATGTTTGAGAAGAGCGGCGGCGCGCGCATGGGCATGCGTGCACGCGCATCCCAGAAGGCCAAGTGGGAGCGCACCTCGGACTTCGGCGCCCGCGTCGCCACCGCCCCCACGCAGCAGCCAGAGGCGTCGCCCGCAGAAGCGCCGGCGCAGGCACAGACCCAAAAGGCTGCGGGCAGCGATGACGACAGCGCCGCCGCCACCGTCAGCAGCAGCGAGGAGTCGGGCACTGATTATGAGGCTGCCGCCGCTCCTGCGGAAGAGCAGCCGCGCCGCAGCAAGAAGCGCCGACGCACTGGGGCGAGCGAGGCTGCTGGTGCTGCTGACGAGGGTGCGGAGAGTGCTCAGCAGCAGGAGGAGAGCGGCGATGTGGCAGCGGTGCCGGGGGCGGGCGGCAAGGCAAGCAAGGCGGAGCGGAGAGCAAGGAGGGAGGAGAGGCGCGCCCGGAAGGCAGCGAAGCGCGCGCGTCGGAAGGAGCGCTCTTCGACAGGTGCTGACGTTTCTGCTGATTGAGGCACAAGACGCTGTCTCTCCTGACTAGGCTAGGCTGTTAGTGCGCACCGTGTTATTCTTTCGTCCCTCCCCCGCGCCCCCCCCCAACATCACCTACTGTGGTGATCCCATGCGTGACCGTCGATGCGAGCACGTTTGCCCCCATTTTTGGACCGGATTGTGACTGGCTGCGCGTGCTGTTGTTGGTTGTTGCTTGTGCTCCTAGGGCCTACCTTCCCCGCCTATCATGTGCTGATCATCCAGAGTTGTGTTTTTTCTTGTGACCTATGTTGTCAGCCGTGTGTGTGTCCTGTGGCACTGATATGACGTACCTCTGGCAACATGCCAGGCTTTCCTTAGAGTATACACACTGTGCTGAGCATTGCCAGCCTGTTTGCTAGCAACAGCGTGTCTGATCATCCTTTTTCTGGTCACGCACGCACCGTGTGCTAAGAGCTTTCTGCGCCCTAAGCAGAGTTTAATAAGAGTACCAGGGTACATGCACCTCCAGTATTCCGCATGCGCATGCCTGGTGGTGCATGGTGGCAGCATGACCGTAGGACGCAGGTGGCGACAGTGCTGCCCCTCGGCAGGCGCATGCCTGGAGGTGCGTGGTGGCAGGCATGAACGCCGGGTGCAGGTGACAGTGCTGCGGCTCGGCAGCTTGAACAATACGTGTATTGCGCTGTGACTTGTGCTGGTGCACAATAGATTGCACTGTGCAGCCTCTGCCTCTAGTGCTGTGCGTTTTTTGTCTCTCCAAGTGAAAAGAAAATGTGCTACATGTGTACACATGGCAACATGCCAGGCTTCCCACAGTACTGAGCTTTCCCAGTGTGTTTTTTCGCTACCTGTCTGATTTCCTGGTCACACGCACCGTGTGCAAAGGGCTTTCCGCACCCTAAGTGGAGTTTAATAAGAGTACACGAGACATCGTTACACGTGAACATGTGGTGGTTGTTCGACCTCAAATGGCTCAAGGAAAGCCCGCAAGGTGTGAGGGCAGTCACAGGCAGTGTGTGAACGGCTTCAAACAGCAGCATTAGGTAACGCATGTGGGACAACCAGTGGCATGTTGTTGTGCGACCTGCAAGGCGTCGCCACACTGAAGGCTAGCTTCAGGCTACACACCTATCGGCACAACCAAATCAGCCCGGTTTGCGCTGCTACTCTGGACATTGCTTGAAAAAGTATTGTGTATGCCAGCATGTGCAGGGCAAACAACCAGTCTCTTCTGACAGCAAAGGCCATTTCTTGCTTTCATGTACGACCTTGCCTAGTAGATGCTTTGCTGCAGGATCAGTGCCATCATGCAGCCATGTACCGCCAATACACATCAGTACCAGTGACATGTTTTGCTTTCCACTACTGCAGCACACTGTGCTCAGAGGTGCACTTGCACGTGTTGCCACCCTGCTCCAATGCGGGCCTGCTGCCCTGCTGTTGCGATGTTGGTGCTGACGACGCCTGCTGGTGCGGCCAGTTGCTATGTCAACACATCACAGCCACCTCACTGCGAGCTTTTGCCAACTCGGCTGCAGCATGGGCTGGTCATGTTTCACACTTCACGAGTCCAGTTGTGTGACTGCTCAGCTACGGCAGCTTGCTGGAAGTGCACACACTTTGTCCGTCATGTGCCCTTGTGAGGCAAACAAACAAGTGCATGACACACATCCACCCCCTTCAGTGTCAAGAGCAGGCGGCTCAGCATGCCATACGTGCATTGTGTACAGCTAGCAGCGCAGGCCGCAACACCCACTCGGATGCCTCACATGTTGTTGTCTGCACTGATGTACTTTTTTGTACACCTCTGTGCCAACTGCACACGCTATCACTAGGTGAGGTGTGCAGAACAGCCACAAGGTGAGTTATTACAGCTGCACACGACATTGCACAAGGCGCAGGTAGGCGCATACGAGTTCAAAAGTATGAATGCGTGCATAAGCATTTATGAGTATCATATAACTTATAAGTGCAGTGACACAGCCACAGGCACGAGCACTAGTGCAGTCTAACGCATGAAAACTGCCTCAAAGAGGAACCATATCAGGTTGACGTATGTTCACTTGCTGCAAACTGAAGCATGCCACAGCACACACAGGCACGACCCAAGCGTGACTGACAATTGCTTGTGTTGTTGGGCGAAGGTGTGCCACTTATAGCATACGCCTGGTGGCAAGCTTGTGCAGGGGCAAAAGGTGTTGCCGTGGCAGCGCATGCAGGGTGAGCCACCCATAAGAACACAGTGCAACTTGACCAAGAGTGCACACCAAGCCCACAGGGTGTTGCACCGTTGTTGTAGTGTAAGCGTTACGCATGGTCTGGGCGGGTCGACAATTTACCCAGGTCACTCGTTGTTACGCACATACATGCTACCCACACTCAACTGCCACCCCGCTCCATAGCATTCTCATTTGCTGTATACAAATGATGATGTCCACCAACCCGACCCTGCTTTTGTACACCAACAGTTTTGACAATTGAGGCAGAACCAGCAACAGATTAGAGATGCGACCTTGCATGGCATGACGCTGCTGGGCTGCAACCGAGGTGCCACTCGACCTATCACAGCCAGTCCAGTGCACACTGCACATCCAACTTCACAATGTGTAACGGCATGTGGTGCACCATGCTATCCACACCTCGGACTAATCAGAAAGCGTTAGATCTACAGAGCAAACTACCAGCAACCAAATATGTGTAAATGACCTGGCACATCTAGCAAACTTGAGGAGAAAACAGTGTCAGAAGGTCCTGTTGCCCAAAGAAAACCAGGGCCCTTCGAAGCAGAGGCGGACGCATGTTCGAACCTGCAAGGAAGCGAGGCAGCAGCAGCGGCCAGGCAGGAAGGAGGACAGGAGAGAGGCTCAGTCACAAGAAGAACGGGGGCATGCGCAATGCTATAAACAGCTGCAGTGGTGCGCCGCCCCTCAGTATTACATATTGTATTTGGTGTTTGGAACCACGGAAGCCTCGAGAACAAGTGAAGCTGTCTTACTGGTGCCAACAAGTTTCTCATCACAGGGGAGGGCACACATGCGCAGGCGAGCTTGGGTGGACACCAAGTACCCAGAGCATGTCGCTTACCCGCACAGTTGGTGGACACTCGTTCGTGTATGGCTCTTGCCGCCAGCTCATCGAATGGTGCTGCCCATCGCGCGTGGTACAGGCGCGCCGCTGATGCCTTCCTGGATTGTGTGGTCCTGGGAGGTGCTGCTGGAGCCCTTGAAAAGAAGATACCATGCTGGGGCAGCTGGGGCGACAAGGCTGAGCTGCTGCGGAAGAATTGACTCGATCCTACACCAGCGCTACAGCCCCCACATCATACGCCACGCCTCAGGGCCCGGCGCCGATGCTGGGGTGATGAAGGATGCAGAAATGAAGTGAAGTGTCGAGCGGATCTGTGGCCGCCCTAAGCTCCGGGTGGCTTGCGCATTTGCGCACCTTTGCGCTCTGGAGGCGCTATTAGCAAACGCATGTTGCTCTTCGCGCGTTGCATGCATTTGGTGCCACGGCAAGCACACTGCTGGCGCGCCGTCATGCGGCAACCCACCTGCGCTGCGGCCGCGGTGGCAGCAGTCGCAGCGCTGCTGCTGCCGTCCAAATGCGCATCCTTCGTGGTGGCGCCGGTGCGGCACCCCATGGCTAGGCCCTCGCGCACGCATGCACCAGCATCAGCAGCAGCACCACGACGATTGTCACGATCCTGCGCCATGTCGGCTGCAGCCTCCGCTGGCACCCTCGACGCAGCAGAGGTGGCGGCCTTCAAAGTCTGGCTTGAGAAGAACGGGGTTAAGGGTGGGGATTGTCTGCTTGAAGTGGGGCCCTCCCCTCTCGACGGCGGCAGGGGCGTGCTAACCACGGCGCCCATCAAAGCAGGCCAGGCTGCCCTGACGGTGCCCTGCGCCCTGTGCATCACAGCGGACAGGGTGGCGAAGGGTCCCTTGGGCAAAGCGCTCAAGGAGTACGACGGCTACCTGGGCGACACCGGCTTGATAGCTGCGCAGCTGCTGTGGGAGCAGCACCAGGGAGCCAAGTCCGCCATGGCCCCGTGGCTCGCCCTGCTGCCACCCCAGGGCGGCCTCGACCTGCCCCTCTTCTGGGACGCCACGGATCTCCAACTTGCCGACAGATCCAGCACCCGTGGCTTCAGCGGCCTCAAAGCCGACGTTGCGGAGGATCACGCGTGGCTGTCCGCCAACATCTTCAACTCCCCCGCCTCCCCCATACCCTCAGACGCCTTCACCCTGGAAGCATTTTCATGGGTCGTGGGGTGCGTGATCTCCCGCTCCTTTTTTGTCGACGGCACGCTGCAGCTGGCGCCCCTTGTGGACTTTGCCAACCACGCCGACGACCCCCCCCCGGCCGCCCCCGAGCCGCCAGCGGCAGAGGTGCCGACCGCGGCGGCGGCAACCGCCGGGGCAGTGGCGGGCGCAGCGGCAGCGGCTTCATCTGTCGTGAAGGGGCTTTTTGATGACAACATTAAGGTGCTGGTGGACATTGAGGATGGGCAGCGGGCGGCGGCGGCGGCGCGGGCGCGGGCGCAGCTGGCGCGGGAGCCGCAGAGCTGTGGGCTGGGGGTGTTTGGGGGGAAGGGCGTGCGGCTGGTCGCGGGGAGGGACTATGCTAAGGGGGAGGAGGTGGGTGGCCGTGCAGCGCGAGGTTAAGCTTTGCTTGCGCATCTGATAGTGAAGTGGGAATTTTGTTGTGGTGGTGGTCAGGTGCACTAAGTGGGTTTGTGGTGGTCATGTGGGGTGTGGTTGTTGGTCTGCAATAGGTGCCGCCGTTGGTCATGACTTGTAGGCTGGGCAGTGATTTCGGCCTCTATGGAGTGAGAAACCTTGAGTGCATGCATGTCGTATGATTTTCAGTGTGTGGTACTGTCTACAGCTGGCACATGCACATTCTTAGGCGACTTATGCATGCATGCACATGTGTGTACAGCTGTCACACTAAAGCTCAGTGTGACTGGATTGCATCATGTTGGGAGGTGGCTGGTCCACTACTGCCACTTTAAGTATGTGTTCTGCACCTGGACGACACAAGCTGCTGTTGATATTTTTTCTGATGCGCCTGGGTTATGCGTGCCGCTGGAAGTGCAGGATTGTCCGTGTGTGAGACGTACAGCAGTACCTGTTGCTCTATCAAACACTCGTACAGCAGTACCTGTTGCTGTGTCAAACACTGCGACCATGCTGCAATTTTGAAACGGACCTGAAGATAACATCACCATGGTGTGCAGCCACGCACAAAGCCAGAAGTGTTTGCGTGGGATTGGGCAGTGTATTCAGACATTGCTTGCTGGTGGTCAGCATCTGGTGCGGGTAGCAGTTCACAACAGACCCGCGTCAGCTGGCCACATATAATACACCTTTTGGTAGGTTGCCAGAATCGTAATTATTTTCAAAATGTCTCCGTAATTCGTAGCGCAATTTCGCCGCAACCTTATACTACTCGCAACATGTTCCATAATGTTTTGTGCTCAGCACAGTAGGGCCATCACAAACGCCAAGGCATCGTAGGCTGTTGTAGGCATCTGCAGCGGGTATCATGGAATTACCGTTGACCGTGATGTCCCGAAATTACAATTCCGGCAACCCTAATTATAAGTTGGCGCAGCAGTGCAGCTGTGGACGCTCTGTTGTCACATGACCTAGTCGCAGGCGAATGCCAGATGGTGCAAAGTCTTACTTCTTCGTACACTATTCATGAGGGTTGGTGCGAGGGCAACAGCAGTGCATTCATGCATCCTCATGGCACCAGTAATACTATACAGTGCTTCAACAATGTGGTGTCTGCTATAAACCGGTATATACTACTTACCATATATATATCGGTACCCTGCGAGCGCCGCTGCAGCATTTACATTACATGGTATTATTACTATGCGCACTGGTGACACACTGCTTTGTGGGCCTTACGATATGTACGTAGATGCATATATTTCGAAGTCACATATATATATGTGGTATAATTTATACCAAGATCAGTCATTGGCAAAATGATCAGTGAAAGCAGCACAAGCACTTGCTGTCTGAGCGTGGCTTACTCTAGTGAGCATACAGACTTTGCACCAGCGGAGCGCGCCTGCAGCCACATCCCACCTGCACACACGCCCGTGCGCTAACAAAATCTGACCACACACACTTCCGCCTGCAATTGTGCCACTGTCCCGCCCAGTTCCTGATTAGCTATGGCCCCAAGGGCGCAGCTGCATACCTGGAGGAGCATGGCTTTCTGCCACTGGGGGATGGCGGCGGCGGCGCTGCGGGCAGCGAGATAGAGCTGTCGCTGGAGCCAGAGGAGAAGGACCGATTTAGGGATGACAAGGAGGTGGGTGTCACAAGGTGGTCGCATGTACTGCTTAACACAGGTGCTGAAGTTGTAGGTTCATGTTATTAGGAGCCAGAGGAGAAGGACCGCTTTAGGGATGACAAGGAGGTGGGCAGGAGGGGCTGTGATGTTGTTGTCACAAGTGCTGTAGTAGTAGTCGCATTCACTGCTCACAAGTGCGAAAGCTGAAGGTTCAGGGATGACAAGGAGGTGGGCGAGAGGGGTTGTGGTGTCACAAGTGCTACAGTAGTAGTCGAATGTACTGCCTAACACAAGTGCTGAAGCTGTGCTCAGGGATGACAAGGAGGTGAGAGAGAGGGGTTGTGTTGTCACAAGTGCTAGAGTAGTAGTCGCATTCACTGCTCAACACAAGTGCTGAAGTTGTAGGCTCAAGGATGACAAGGAGGTGGGCGAGAAGGGTTGTGGTGTCACAAGTGCTACAGTAGTGGTCGCATGTAGAGCTTACAGTAGCACAGGTGCTAAAGTTGTAGGTCAATGTACTTCAAGTATGAAGTTTTGTCCAGGGATGAGACACAGTTCAGGGGGGAAGGAGCCTGGTGGATGTGGTAAGAGACCGCTTTCGGGATGACAAAGGGGTGATTGGGAGCGGTTGTGTTACAAGTGCTGTACACTAGTAGTGTTATTGACTTGCATTTGTGGTTGTGCAAGAACGCAGGTCATGCATGCAGCAGTGAAAAGACCATCCCGTGGCTTCGTTTAGGAAGTCATAGGTGCATTGTCAACACCAGCGAGTGCAGGAGGTGCATGTGTTGTTAACCCCAAGTGCTAGAGTTTTTATACATGTGTACACCAAATTTACAATTAATTGTGAGGAAGGGAGGAGACTGGTATGATGTGGTTTCGGCGCCAGCACAGGCCCCTTATAGGCCATGAGCAGCACACGTTACACATTTACTTGAAAAAAAATGCAAAGCAGCTGTAGTCAGGCCCACGGCTTGCATGCACCCAAGCGGTACTTGTGAATGAATGGTGCCACATGCGACATGTGTCTATGTTGCTGTTGTATGCGCATGGGACAGGTGCTCTGTAGGGCGGCATTCAATGCGCTGCTCAGCTGGTGGCTGCCATCGCCACTGCTACGGACCAGTGCCACGCACAATTGTGTGCTACAGCACATACTACAGCAGACTAGTACTTCTGAAGTGCTTCCGAAGTATCAACTATCATTATTATCAGTGGGGTGATTATGTGGGTGTGTCATCAAACAGACTTTTGTCTGGCATTTTCTACCTCAGTCCGGCAGTAGCTGGGGGTTTCGCAGGTGCCTTTTCAGTTGACAGCTCGGATGGACTACTTGAAGTGTGTTGTTGAAGCTTATGTGAGGCCAAAGCAAAAAGCCGTGCACACAGCAGATGCCACTACTGTTGGTTGTTGTGTGACTGTCCAGCAGCAGAGGAGAAAGCTTGTTTCAGTACTCAAGCCCGCCCTGCCCATCTTGAGGTGCACGTGCTGTTACTGGCTAGCTTGCAACGCACTTCGCATTTAATATCAACGGGTTGCACAGCAGTGATCAAGCCTGCCGGCCGTGCAACGCACAGCGACTGGCTGTCCCGCATGTACACACAATCCAGGCCAGCTGGCATCGATAACGGCACGCCACATGCTGTGCTAAGCGAACTAGTTTGTACCCCTGCCACCATGATGGCTTGCGCAGCAAGCGCAGCAAGGCCAATCATGCCCGCGCGGCATCACGCACGTGCGTCAAATGCACGCACTCTATGCTCTGCCGCTTAGGTACAGCAAGGCGGTGCGCGTGCACTGACTTCCGTGTGCGCCGCGCCTGCTGCTGCTGCTGCTGCTGCTGGTGGTGGTGGTGGTGCTGCTGGTGCTGCTGCCGCTGTGTGTCCGCAGGACATTTTGGAGACAGCGGATGAGCCCTTCAGCAGCGCCTTTGACCTGCTGCCCGCAGGCACACCCGACCCTGCCATGCAGCAGTACGCGCGCCTGGTGGTGCTGGGTGGCATGGACGCCTTTCTGCTGGAGGCTGTCTTCCGCTCGGACGTGAGTCACGCCATGCCCAGTGCGTGGCACCAGGTTTTCATATTACTTGTAGAGACATGAGGGCATGTGCGCAGCGGCTGTGCTACGGCTGTGGCGTCTTACTGGAGGCTGTCTTTCGCTCGGACGTGAGTCACGCCATGCCCAGTGCACTGCAGTAGGTTTTATATTGGTTGTAGCGACATGAGGGCACGTGTGAACTGTCTATACTAACGCCGTAGGTCGATGTGCAAGATAGACAAGCTAGTGTTACATGCAGCAGGCTGCCGTGAGCACAGCAGCAGGTAGGTTGGGTAGCATAGTGCACTCAGAGAGCGTGCCCCAGCTGCCGCCGTTTCATACCTGTGCTTTGGTGGCTCCTGCTGCCAACCATGTACTTCAAGTATCCACATACTTCAAGTATCCACATACTTCAAGTATCCATATACTTCAAGTATCCATATATTGCAAGTATCCGTGTACCTCAGGTATCCGTGCCACTGTGCCTTGTGGCGTCACACCCTAGAGAGCAGTCATTACAGACGTTTCGCAGCATGTTGTTGTCCTGGCCTAGACGAATCACATGCAGCACAGCTGCTCACCACAGGCTCCTGTGCAACGCGTGCCACCCTTGCTGGTGCAGGTGTGGGGCTTCATGTCCGAGCCCGTGAGCATGTCCAACGAGGAGGCAGCCAACAACCTCATCATCGAGACCTGCCAGGGGCACCTCAAGGGTTTTGCATTGTCGCAGGAGCAGGCACGTGCCACCAACCATTGCGTGCTGAGCAGACTTGACAAGTCACAAGCTTCATGAAAACATGCTGCACGCGCTCAATAACACTGCTCAGTTGCAGAAAGTGCACTTCCACTTCAACCTCAACAACACCATGGCGCAGCACTTCGAAGTGGGCGCCTCGCACTTGGGCAGTGCATGTGGCTCCAGTGGTTTTATGCGTGTAACTGACATTGGTGCTCCCGTTTCGTCGTGGTTTTTCTTCCTGTGCATTGCGCGTGGCAACTGGGCAGGATGACGAGCTGATGGAAAGCGGCGAGGAGGGTCTTACGCGACACCAGTCACTGTGCGCGCAGCTGCGTGCTGCGGAAAGGCAGGCGCTGATCCACACGGCCAACTTCTACGCCACGGACAACACTGCGCTGGAGCGCAAGGAGTACTATCAGGTGGGGGCACGCCGCGTGTTGCGCGTGCCAGCACCAGTTGCGCCAGCTCTGGCGTGCCAACGCAGAGTTTGTCACTGCCACTAGTAGGAGGTGGCACCAAGAATGCCGCTGGCAGCAGATGCGGGGCTGGCTGACAATGGACCTCGATTGCAGCGCAGTGGGCTGCACCAGGTATCAGCACATACTTGGAGTATTTGATGCCGTGGAGGCAGCAGGCTAGCTCCAGCGTGTGCCTTGACACACACGGGTGCCTGTTTCTTAGGGCCGTCAACGGCGCGCTTGCGCAAAGCCTGCCTGCCTACCCACCCTTAACCTCACATCGCCGCCCACCCCAAGCTACCACACGCCGGTAGAGCGGTGCTGATGCACCCACCCACGCGCTGACTGCGAGCGGCGCCATGACTGTGACTGCAGACGCGGCGCCTGCGCGAGCTGAGCCTGGACCGGCCGCTGGACGAGAGCGAGGTCTACACGCCCGGCGCGGCCGGCAGCATGCCACGGGCCACCAGCGGCCGCGACGCGCAGAGGGAGCTGGACTGGTGATGCTGCCTGCTGTGAAGTTGCACTTCAACTGTTGAAGTCACGACTTCAACTTTGGTGTGGGGTCAGCGCCGCGCCCGCACCGGAGCCGCCGCCGCCGTGATGTTGTGAGCACGTGCTGTGTGCACTTTTCGGGAGGGGAGCTGTGCATAACACGGCAGCCGCTGCAGTGTCTGTTTTGCGGTGGCCACGCCCGTGAGCCCGCCCGAAAGCTCGGTTTCCGATGCTTCACGTGGCACAGCTCACGTCTGTGTGTGGCGCACGGGAGACGTGCGCTTGCAGGCGGCTGTGTGCTACACTGGTGGTGTGTGGCTCCATGTAGTCTGTGGCGGCAGCAGCTTCTGTTGCTGATGGCTGCAGCAGCCAGTGTCTGCACCTTTGTGCAGCACGTGCACGCAAACATACAATATTTTCATTATTATTTAACCTTTGTCCTGCTAGGGAGCGAGGCGTTGGCCTTTGTTTCCCCTCGCCACGCTCCTGCGCCTGTGCCCAGTCAAAAGTTGCCAACACCATGTGTGGACCGGCGCAGCTTTGCTGTCCGACTCCAGCATCCAACACACCCGCAAAAAAATAAGAGCAAACATACGTCCGTTGTGCTCTTTGTACACAACAGCCCACACGTCACGGGGCACCACCATTCCATTGAAATCATTGACGAAACAGGCCACTCACTTGCAGGCACACAAGGGGGGACAGCATAGTACAAAAAGGCAGTGGCGGCCCGGGGAGGAAGCACTGCAGCTGCTCGCTGCGACAGCCGCCCGCTTCCGCCCGCTCCCCTGCCACAGCAAGAAGTACTGCTGAGCGGCAAAGTTGTGCTGAGCAGCAAAGTACTGCAGAGCAGCAAAGTACTGCTGAGCAGCAAACTTCTGCTGAGCACGAGGCGCTGGCCAGGGGGGCAGCGCACGTAAAGACACATGTACATAACGGTTGTAGGCTGGCACTCTGCAGCGCCAGCGAATGGGCGTGTGTGGGTGTGTACTGGACAGTGGCTGTGTTTTGTGCGTGGGTGTGTTGTGGTGCAGCAGCGGCCAGTGCGGCCGCCGCCGCCAGCTGCCAGGGCAAACTGTGGCAGAATTCTGGCAATTTATGGCAGGGTTTTGGTTCGGTCAAAGTCGAGGGCCTTGGGCTGTGTCCCCGCCACTGCCTGCGGTTGGTCGTCCACAGGTTGCACCTCCACGGACTTGCGTCCCTTCTGCTTGGACTGCTTGGCGATGTTGTTGACTGCCACCGCCAGGCCCTCCTCCGCAAACCTGCGCACTCACAGCAGATGCACGCGCAGCGGCGGTGTCACAATAGCCAACCCTAGTTGCACCTGAAACCTACCGGTATTTTTGAGTATGCTTTCAAGTACTACAGTAGTTTGAAGTACTACTGTAGTATGAAATACGACTGTAGTACTACTAGTAGTATACCTGGTACTTCCAAGTATACTTCCTAGCATACTTCAAGTACAGACATACGGCTGCTTCTTCTTAGGCGCCATCTTTGCTTTGTTCACCCCCTTGCACGGGTCCACCCAGGGTGACGGCCCCTACCGGTGGGGAGACCTAGAGTTTGTCGCTCCTAGATGACTTTTCACATACTTCGAAGTTCTTCTTGCAAGTACACACACTACTACATGCATACTTTAAAGTACTACTGTAGTATACTTGAAGCATAAGTCAAGTACAAGTCCTACTAGTAGTACAACATGGGACAGCATGCTTGGTCGCGCTTCTCGACCAAGCGCTTCTTGTTTCTACATGTGCACAGGGCTTTCCGCGCCCTAAGCGGAGACTAACAAGTAACCGCAAAAACACTGCCAAGGAGCGCTGCCGGAAGTTGTGGTGCCGTGCATGTTAGCCTGGCGCATGGGCCTGGCTGCACCTGAGACTGTTCACAAGGCTGCAGTGCCTCCGGTGTTCCATGGCAAACCGTGTGCTGCTCTGAGACCATCGGTTGCCATGACACGGTCCCTGATGGACCTAAGGACATGCAGCGCGGCAAAGATTTTTAATTTTTAATTTTCATTTAATTCAAATATTTTTGAATTAAAAATGTTAAATATTTTAGTTTAAAAAACCAAGGCCACTTGGGGAGCTGCATTCCTGTCTGCCACTTGCTAAAGGCCGCACACCTGTCAAAACCGCCAACATTATCACAGCATGCATTTCTTCTATCACCACCCTCTGTGATAACAAACCAGCAAGTAGCACGCTGGCATTGCTAGCTATACCGCACAAGCTGCTGAGCAACTGTACTTGACGGGTGCTGCTACACCTACTTCAGGGAGCAGCTTATAGCAGCACTTTTTTTTTTGCCATGGGCGGTGCCGCAGGTGCTGATGCCGCCACCGAGGTGGTGGTACTCTGCCTGCACGCCTGGGTTTCGTGTATGTCACCAAATGCCGACCTGAAAACACCTTTTAGAGTGGCTGTTGGCTTAATGTAGGTGGCTGCTGTAGTAGATGTAAGGCTAGCTTTACATGCTCGTGGTGGAAGGGACTCAGCAGTGCTTCATGTAGCATGCAGAAAACCATTGTCAAACACCTCAACAAGTACGTCAGCACCACCTGAAACACTCTCATAAATGTTTTTAAACTCAAACACACACATTTGATAGAGTAAATGCATGCTGCACAATGCACAAATATTGCACGCATTAGCCTCCTTTCTCCCGCGTCTCCAAGTCACATGCCAGTGCTGTGACAATTGTCACCAAACTGCTCGGAACAAGGAAACAATTGCTCCAACTACTACCGAAAACACTTGTGAAGAAAATGCACTACGGTACTGTGTAGTGTACACTTATGGGTAGGGTTGCCGGAATCGTAATTGTTTGAGAATTAATCCGTAATTCGTAGCGTAGCTTTACCGTAACCTTATAACACTTGCAAATCTTCCATCATATTTTCTGCCCAGCACAGTCGGACCATCACAAATATCAAGGCATCGTAGGCTGCTGTACGCAACTGCCGCGGGCGCGATGGAATTACCGTTCACTGTAAAGTCCCGAAATTACGATTCCCGCAACCCTATGTATGGGTGAATACTTCTACTTGAAGTAAACATTTATGGGTGAATTTTCCTTGAACTATACATGTACCTATACGTACTTCGAAGAACTTACTCGAAGTACTATGGTATACCGCTACTACGTAGTACTTCGGTAGAAATACTTGAAGTACATGTGTATTCAATTTGAAGTACTGCGCGCTGGGCGACATGTGCATTGTAGGACATGCTAGCACGCACCTCTCCCCCGGCTCAAACATCTCCTCGTCCGCAATGAAGCACTGCAGAATGGTGCTGATGGCCATGGAGAAGACCTCCATGAACATCTTGGCCACAAAGAAGGCAATAATGCCCACTATCACGCTGGGCCCCACCAGCCCATGCAGCTCGTCCGACATGAGCTCCTGCGCCGCCAGGTAGTAGCCAAAGCCCGCCGCCACCGGCACCAGCACCATGCCCAGAATCGACACCAGCTCCGATACCGTGCCTGTGCGGGGGCATTGCGGCAGCAGCAGCAGCAGCAGCAGCGGCGGCGGGGCGGCAGCAGCGGCAGCAGCGATGGAGCATGAGCGCGGGCGGCGTCATGCGGCAGCCACAGCCAGTGCAGAGAGCACGGTACTGCACTGCACAAGACGCACAGGTGCGTGTGCCTTTGCAGCGTGCGGCAGGGCGCGCGCCAGTCTGGACATGGCAGTCCTGGTCCCTGGCTGGCTCACAAAGTGACCTGCAATGCCGCTGCTGCCACATGCGCTGATGTGCACGGGTGGGATAAGGTGGCGTGTGCTGCAGCGGCAGTGGTGACTCACCGACGGCGGCGACGCGCAGGATGTTGCGCGCAATGAGGAAGAAGGCCTTGCGCGCGGCCTTGCAGAAGCTGTAGGAGAAGATGGCGGTCTGTATGTACGCGTTCTTGTTGATGAACTTCATGCACTTCTCGAGGCACCACAGGCAGCACTGCACGCAGCACAGGGCCGCCTGCAGCAGCTTGTTCTTGGAGTCCTTGGCCTTCTTCTGGAAGTATGCCACCACCGCGCGGATGGTCTTGATTATGGCGATGATAAGCGAGCCAAAGGCCGCCGTGCCGGCGTGGTACCACAGGGTCCGTCCGATGGAGCGCGCCACGGTGCGGCTGCCGACCGCCCCCTTCTCACGCGTAAAGTACCAGGTCGCCACGCTCATGGCGGTGATGAGCTGCCCCAGCGCGACAATGTACTCGGACGTCCAGAAGTAGCAGAAGATGAGGTAGAGACCCGCGTAACGCTGGTTCTCCGTGTACACGAAGCTCTTGACGGGCACGCCGTTGGTGGTCGGCACGGCGATGATGTCGCCGGCGGAGGCGAGGTAGACCACGTACACGCCCCACGGCACGAGGAAAATGAGCAGCGCGATGGTCTGAATGATGGGGAAGAAGAGGAGCAGGGGCATGGCGTTGACGGCGCGCGCTGCCTCCTTGGTGACCGCGATCGCAATGTTGATGCGCTTCCGCAGCCACAGCAGCAGCAGCGCCCAGAACGCCGCCAGCCCCATGAGAATGTAGCTGCAGACCTGGATGGAGGTGGCATCGGACTTAGAGTGGGTGCGGGGGTCGGTCTCGGCGAACCACTCGTCAGCCGTCTCGTAGAGGACGTAGCCCGCCGCGGCAAAGCACGCCAGTATGCTGAGCGCGCACGACCACACGAGAACGAAGAGTATCGCGGGCATGCGCATCAGGAAGATGTAGAGGAACCCCAGCACGCACCCGCCGCCGAGAGAGATGCCAAACACCAGCGCCTTGCTGGTCATCAGGTCCGCCGCTAGGTCCGTCAGCCAGGAGGCGCCGGTGGAGAGGGGCTCCATGACGGGGATGGAAACGGTGCCGCCCGCGGCGGTGGCGGCGGCGCCGGTGTCCATGGTGTCGATCGCCTGGTTGAAGACGCAGTAGTTGAACACGTCCGTGGAGGCCGCGAAAAACATGCAGTCGCCGCTGCTGACGTACTTGTAGCCCTCGACGGTGTCGTAGGTGCCGTCGGCGTTGTAGACCTTGTTGCGCACAATGTCCTGGTCCACGCACACGAACTTCTCGTAGTCGTCCTCCGCAGGGCACTCCGCGATGCACACGCCCGCCCCGCTCGGCATGGGGTACAGCTTGGGCAAGTCCTCCACGCCGTCGTCGACGCCACAGATCAGGGAGTTGGAGTCCATGCCGTTGACCAGCCGTTTCGGGTTGCCCTGCTCTATTTCTGGCGTGTCGATGAAGCCCAGCAGGCTGAGGCCGAGGAAGGTCATGGCCACCCAGGCGGCGATGAGGAGCAGCGAGAAGAGCACATCTGTGCAGTGCCTGTTTTCCCCAACCTTGAAGGTGGCGGAGCCCACCAGCTTCTGGTTGTGCTTGTGGTCGGCATCCTTGTCGCTGAGCTCGTAGTAGCCCATGCTGCTGCCGCCGCTGCAGGCGCAGCCGCCGCAGCCGCCACCACCCCTGCCGCAGCACCGCTACCTCCTACCAGTACTGCGCTGCCACAGTGCCCGGCGAGTGCCGTTCTGCTAAGCCTCCCTCTCGCACACCTCCCTCCTCCTTGTTTGCTGCCGGCCGCTGTTTTGTTGGTGGTGCTTATGTCGGCGTGGTGCTCTGGGTGCTGGTGCTGCTGCCGCTGCCAGTCCTGTACGCTGCGCTCGCTCACGTCGCCGTCAGCGAGAGAGAGGACGGGTGGTGAGCTGAGGCTGTGCCGCAAACGCACAATGTTGAGGAGACTGAGGGGGGGAAATGACAGTTACAGAACACTTTATCGCGAACGTTCTGCGAACGTTGACGTGCTGAGCAGCACTTTGACAGTGCTGCTCAGCAGCAAACACAGAAGGCAGCAGTCAAGACTTCATGAAAGCAACACATGCAATGGTGGCCTTATGTGTGCAGGACCTCTGTTGTTGCTCAGGCATGCGTGCCGCGGTGACTTGCGCTCCCAGGTGCGCTTTTGGGGCACGGGGCAGGCAGCTAACCGCGAACCAGCAGCCTACAGAGCAAGCTCAGCCCCTGCAGATGCAGTCGTCCGTGCAATTGGGCACAGCCTGAAAGCAAAGCCATCAAATCCATTTTTCAGTCCCCTTCCACCACAGACACAACGGTAAAAAGCACCAAGAACTGCTGGCATGCACTGCCTGTCAGCGTGGCGCGAAAACCGGACTTTTGACAGCAGCAGCATGCTAACAATTGCTTGAGCAAACACACAGAGAAGGCAGAGGAGTCAAGACCTCATGAAAGTAACCCAGGCATTGCGGGTCTTATGTGTACATGGCGCTGCCTGGTGTGTGGGGGGAGCATGGTGTTCCGGGAGCTGGGGGGTGGGAGCAGGTCCCCTGGGACA
>JAULBY010020743.1:0-18789 GCA_032358315.1 Ophiocytium majus | reverse complement strand
CCGTGCGCGGCGGCGTCGGCCGTGGCCGCGGTGCGGGCGTGGGCCGCGGCCATGCCTGTGGCCGTGGCAGGGGTGCTTGATGGTGCTTAGAACAGGTGTCTACAACGTTTTTCATGTGTACACGTGTCTGTCCTCTTCAAAGTGCACTCAACATCATCAGTTCAAGGCCGGAAAACAGTCCATATATGCCCTGTTTGTGCGCGATTTCAGGTCCCAGGCACCCATGAAGTACCTGAACCATGCTAATGCCCCCCCAGTAGCATCTGTGCAGACAGGGCACCACTCATGCGGCCTAGAACACGCCCAAACGGCTGGTTTCTGAGGCGTTCCTGAATACCAGCATCTCCAAAAACTTGGAACTTTTTCAGAAAAAGTCAACTTTACTAAAAATAATTCAATACTAAAGTTGAACTTTGATAACTTCAACTCAAAAACTTACCACGTGCTGCCAGCGACCTGCTTCAACATATGCACCCACTGGCATATCCTAACTCTGCCATGGGCTTAAGCTGTGCCTGTCCGTACGCGGCAGTCCTTAACTGCTCCGGAATCCCCTAATATACCTCTACAGGTAGTGAAAAAAAATGCAAATAGCGAGAAAAATATATATCCACAATAAACATCGAAAATCACGTTCCCATGGAAAGATGCCTGCACGAGCCGAGCAATACACAAAAATAAAGCTACTTGAGGCATTGACTAGAGGAGAAGTCTCGGTGGGAAAACATATATATGGCTCTACAGTGACTGGTTCACGCTCGAAATTAAAGAAGATGGATGTTGTTGCATCTGGGTGTCCGCTTTGCACCTATGGGACACTTTGGTGCCTGCGTAGCTAGCGGGATGCTCTTGTCCCCTCAGTGGGGCCTCTCCCTGTACTGGTAGATGTGTTTGGCGCCGTCGGTGCGCTCTTGCGGGTCTGGCCTATTTTGGGGTGGGTCTGTACACGTGTACATCCCCTGCAGCACCGGTGGTATGGTTCTGCGGCCGCCTTGCCTGGTTTCGTGACCCCGCCCCGCCCCTGTTCGTTACATGTTGGCTTATTGTTACGACATCGGCATACCAGTCCATTACCCACGAATGTAGGGATGGTGCACACATAAAACGTTTCTGCAGGAAGCCGGGCTGCGGAGCCAGGCAGAAGCTCGCACGCTGGATCGCCACATACAGCAGTGCACCGCCGGCACCTGGGACTACCAATGACTAGGGTTGTTCCATCCGTAGTTGTTATATCTTTCCTTTGGGCGAGTTTTATATACTTGAAGTACAACATTGCACTGAATCGATTACATCTTCTCAGCATCCACTCGGGTACCCGACAACCCATATATCGATCGAGTGGGGGTTGGGGCTAGGGTTGCGGTCACGATCAGCGGCAGGAGTAGGTCAAAGGGGCACAGTGTGAAGTTAGGTCACGGTAACGCTTAGGTCAATTACATAATTACAAGCGCGGGCTAGAAGAAACATGGGGTTAGGGTGTTGGGGATAGGTAAGGGTGAAAATTAGGTTTGGGTTAGGATGGCTTGGCGCACCTGGAGTAGTGGGCGTACACATCCCCGGCCCCAGGGAATTCTTGCATGCAGAGCCAGCAGAAGTGTGTGCTGCACGAATAGCACCTGTTCCATGGCAGCGCGGCGACACGAGAGGACAACGCGAGCAATATGGTGTATTTACGATGAATGTGCCTCCCTGTCCACGCATGTCATTGTTGTACACGAGCGCACAGAAAGGTGCATTAGTATCAGAAGTACCAGAAATGAGCCAATTTGCAGCAACTTGTATGGCTCATTATACTTCGTAGTTTTGTACTGAGTGAGTGCTCGTCGTTGCATCATTGCGACTCACGTACAAAAACTGAAACTGCTTTGAAGAGCAAGACTGGAGCGAAGTTGGCTGAATCGTAATTGCGATGGTCGAAACTAAGATCCCCAGGCTTCAGTTGTGTGGGCTGGCTGCTGGTGGTGTGAGAGCCTGTGTTTCGGAGTCGGCTACGGTCACAAACAGTGGACTACAGTATCGTCTCTGGGCACCTCAATGAATTGCTTGCCATTAAGAACTTAAAACGTGCCTTCAGGGTGTTAATAGATGTCCGAATTGAGGCACGGCAAGCCCGAGATGGGTATAATGGCGGCGATCATATCCCACGGTGGCTAACTAAAATGGGGTTGCAACAGGATGTGCACATCAACAATTTGTTGAGAAGTGCACGCCATGCATGCACCGCGCATGTGACACCTACTGTGTGCACTATCATAGTGCCTAAATGCGTAGGTAATGGGCTAGTGTATATATATTATGTTGTAACAGGAGCCAACTGTGCAAAATGTATGTTCTGCAGTGTGAAAAGGAGGTGGAGACCTCAACGGATTGCTTGCCAACAAATACTTCAAGCTTGTTGTTAGGTTACTGGCAGATGTCCAAGTTGAGGTGCGGCAAGACCAAGATACATGCAATGTGTATCATCGTGGTCCCACAGTGGCTATGCAATACTACAATACTTACAACAGAACGTGTATACAACGATTGATTTGAGCCGTGCACGCCATACATGCACCGTGTGCGTGATGCCTACTATGCAAAAGTGTGCCCTCCTGCGTTACTATAAGGGGAGGTGCTCCCATCAGCTGCATTCTTTCATAACAATTATCCCCCCCTCTCGTGCCTGCAGTGCTACAAGTGCAAAAACATCTGCGGCTGAAACACGGGAGCTCGCTATCAGGGTATGACTTCGAGTTAATCCGCAATTATCTCACGTCATGTGATTGCATCCCTTATTTTTCTCTGTGGCGGTCTTGCAGTGCGGGCAGGGCTTGGTGGTCGTGGTGATCAGGGGGCGGTTCAGGGCCTCTTCCTTGGCATGGCCGCTCTCGTACGCGGCGCACGACACATCCGGCGCGTGGGCGTCCCCGTGCTCTGGGGCGGCCAGCAGCACGTACAGTGCAGTAGCAGGAGCAGTTTAACTCGTAAAACATTTTCTGGCATGTGGGCAGCTCGGAGAACCCCCCCCCCCCCCCCACTGCCTCCAGGTTCGACATGCCGCCTACTGCCTACGTGCGCATGACAAACTGGCCATGGCGGCTACTGTAGAGTAGCCCCCCCCCCCCCGGCCTGCCCGCCCCACGTTAAGGACATCATATGTAACCTGCAAGTGGTACCCCTTCCTCCCAATGATGAACACACACCGAATGCCACGGTCTAGAGGCCTAGCGTCTCGTGGCAACAACGCGCGAGCGTAGCTGCGTTGGGTGACTCACCGAAGCAGAACTGGTGGCCGCAGCGCGCGCACTTGATTTGGGGCGTGCCCGGGTCGGCCACAAAGGCGTGCGCGCACTTGGAGCACGTCCGTGCAGACTTGTTCTCCTGGCCAAGCTTGAGCTGTTGATACTTCTGTTGCATGTCCGGGTCTGGTGTCACGAGCATCATGATGTCAGCGTTTTCAATGGGGGCGCCGCGTGGGCCTTTGGGCCTGGTGGCGGCACCGGCCGCCACGCCGCCGCCATCATCGTCCGGTGCAGCGAAGCACACGGGGCTGACCATGCCGTCGTTAACCTCGCTTTTGATGTATGCCCTGAGGCAGCTGGTGCAGTACGTGTGGCCGCAAGCGCTGAGGGTGTGGCTCTCACCATGCGGCGCGCTTATGTCAGCGAGGCGCTTGAGCTCGAAGCAGATGTTGCAGTAGTACACAGGAAGCTCGCCGCTGTCCTTGCCGCTGCCAGCATTGCCACTGCCGCTCCCAGCGTTGCCGCTGCCTCCGCCGGTGCCAGCGCTGAAGCTGCGGACGATAGGTCGGCTGATGGCATCCAAGACGGAGCCGCTGACCTGCCTCACCAGTCCGGCTCCCGGTAGTGCATGGAGGTCACTGATGCCGCCACTCAGTCTGCAAGGCCAGCGCGGCGCGCATTGCATTCGCGGACCCCACCAACGTTCACGTTCGTGGTTTTGAGTCGAGGTCAGCATTGGGCTTAGGATTGGGGGGGGGGGGGCACTGAAAACACTGGGAGTTGCCTTCAACTTTGGTCCAATTTCAACTGTGAAGTGTTGGAAGTTGATCCTGATATACGAAGTATATAAACAACGGCATCTTTCGTGCAAGTCAGAGGGCAGACACCGGGCAGTGATGATGTGATGTGACCATAATATTAAACATGTGCCGCATGTTTTACAATGCCCAGTAATGTCATCACCCTGTAGCCACTGCAAAAAATGCTGTAATGATGCTATACCAAACGCTATGCAAGCCCTGTGCAGCTTTTTTATTGTACACACAATCGCTGCTGATTCCGCTCTTTTCAAAAAGTCAGAAGGGATGTCCAAAAACCATCTATCAAAGACCTTGTACATACAGTACGTGCATGTTTGCCATCCCCCCCCCCCTTTTTTTTCGTCGAAACGCCACACCGCTCGGCAGCAAGGCAAAGCGTGCCTTCTAGTCAGACTCACCTGATGGCGTCTGAAGAAGCCAGGCTGCGCAGTGTGCCTAGGATCCCTGATCCTCGGTTTGGTGCCTTGTCTACTGTTTTGTCAGCGGGTGCTGTCCCAGTGCCACTCAGGTCTGCCTCATCCCCCACTGTGAAGGCTGGTGTGTCCAGAGGCTGCGTGGTGACACCTCCCTGCTCCAAGCCATCATCCATTGCCATGTCGATCAGGGTCCGCACAGCCCCCCCTAACACAAAGCAAAAATAAGGAGCAGACACACGCGTGTTGCTACATTACGCCCCCCCCCCCTGCGTGTATACGATGCAGCCCACGTTGACAGGAGGAGCGCTCCGTGAGCCATCTAATACACACCAAGGAGGTCTCGGCAGGTACACGCACACTGTCAACAGGAGCACAGCGGTGTCTGCACTCGCAGGAGCACGAATGGGCTTTGCAACAGGAGCAGGTTGGGCTTTCAAGAAGCGTCCGCGTAGGCGTCAGGCAAGCTACAACGAACAGCTGTTGCAGCAACTACAGTACCGGGTGCTATTAAACCTCTTCACATCGTGTGGTTGCTCAGGTTGAGGTCAAATCCGAAACAATATGCAGTATATAATATGTATAATATACTTCCTCCGAGACAATTAATAATAGGCAGAGAGTTTTCAATCGTTGTTTTCACCATCTAGACAGCTTCGGCACCTATGGTAACCAATATATCGACGTCTAGCGCGCTCCGGCCGCTTTCTTTCCAGCCAGTGTGGGCCTACTAACACCCTGCAGGGAAAAAACAGTCACTTTTCTTATGCAGCTGTACAGATTTCAAGGGCTGAAATTTTCAGGCAAAACTGTATTTTTTGAAGGGCACTTCAACCATGTTGCTGCGGCAGCAGCACACTCTCTCTTTGTGGCAGCGTCGCTACCGCTATGGGGCGTGCTAAGGACATCCCGGCGGGCAAGCGGGGAGCGATAGCCCTGCAGGTTGCCCACCGCATGGGAGCCGACCGTAAAATGTCATGGGGCGCGTGTGGGGAGGTGGCTCAGCTGATGGGGGTCTCCTTGAGGAGCGTCAACAGGGTTGTGGGGAATGTGCGCGCCGTGCTGGCGGCAGGGGCTGGCGGCGAGCTTGATGGGACACCCCAGCGCATGGGCAAGACTTATAGGCCCAGCGCTGTCGACTTTGCGGCGCTCAAACGCATCCTGGCCGTGCCGGCGGCGTGCCGGACAAGCATCCGGCGGTGGGCCAATGAGGCGGGTGCCGTGGGCTCCAGGGCACTGGCACGGTGGTGCTTCCGAATGCGCTTGAAGCGCCGTAGCCGCTACCTCAAGCCCCAGCTGACGGACCAGCACAAGAAGCGGCGGCTGCAGCACGTGGTGGCTCAGATCAGCGGCCTTAATTCCTCTAGGCGTGCTGCAGCAGCGGGCCGAGGCGCTGCTGGCGGAGGTGCAGCAGCAGCAGCAGCGGGCGGCGTGCCTGCGGTCCCACACTACGACCACCAGCTCACCACCGTCATGGTGGACGAGAAGTGGTTCTACCTGTGTGCTGACAAGCAAGGCTACTACCTCATGCCGGATGAGGAGGCGCCGCCTTCACGGTATGTGCAGCACAAGGGGCACATCGCCAAGGTGATGTTCCTCTGTGCCGTGCACGCCCCCGCCTGCTCAGCAGTGGCACAGTCTTTGATGGCAAGATCGGCCTGTGGCCGTTTGTCAACTGGGTGCCCGTCAAGCGCGCCAGCAAGAACCGCGCTAAGGGCACGCTGCAGCCTGAGCTGGTTTCTGTGGACCAGCAGGCATACAAGGACATGCTGGTAGACAAAGTGCTGCCTGCCATCAAACAGAAGCTTGCTCACCTGCCCGACGTGCGCGCCGACGTCATTATCCAGCAGGATGGCGCCAGGCCGCACACAGCAGCAGGCTCAGAGCAGAGCATAGTCGCAGCAGCAGAGCGGCTCGGGATTAGCCTTGAGCTCTACACCCAGCCTGCACAGTCGCCAGACCTCAACATTTGCGACCTCAGCATTTTTGCATCGCTCCAGCGCCGCCAGCAAGAGGTGTGGAGCAGCAATGTCACAGACCTCATTGAGCGCGTGCAGCAGGTGTGGGGCGGTTACCCGTGGCAGGCGATAGAGCGGGCGTGGTTTACGCTTTTTGGGGTCTTTGACCTTATTCTTGAGCATGGTGGGGGCAATGACTTCCAACCACCTCATACAGGCATCACAAGGCAGCAAAGGCTCGGCGTGGTGCCTACCTATGTGGAGGTCGCCCCCCACCTGATCGGCCGCGCGCTCAAAGCTTTGCCCAGCCTCGCCGCATGATGTGCACTTAGGTCCAACAGTTTATGCATACGTTACATACCCTATTTCGGGGGTGCTGAACAATTTTTTTAATGACACTTTTGCTGTGCAAGTGCGTCTTTGCTGTCATTCTGGCGGGTGATAGTAACAATGCCTAATGAATCGTCTCGGAGGAAGTATACAATACACTGTATGGACATGTGTAGACATGTGGTACTTTAATCATAGTGTGTTAGACATTTGTGATTATCTCACAGTATTTTTATTATTATTTTACGAATTTAGTGGCAGCCATTTGAATATTAGTGGCACTTTTCGGAGCTAAGTTGCATGGGTTGACGTGCGTGTATCAGAATATATTATCTGTGTGAAGTTAGCACACGTGTGTATGCTTCACCTACTCCAGTGGGGGCAGCCGCCGTTGCTGGCCCAGCGACAGGGGCGTGGCGCAAGAAGGCGCGCAGTTGCGTAACCCGAAGCATCGGCGGCATGCCAGTATTGCTAGGGCGCGCGCCGCCTAAGCCTCAAATGCTGACTGCGCGATGGCGCGCTGAAGCGTCACCGAGAGCGCATTGCAAGAGGTGCTGCGCATACACGCCGTGGCGCGGCTGCGCGGAGGGGGCGGTGCTCCCATGCCTGCCGAAGGTGTGCAGTAGGGAATGCACGCCCGCGTTCATGGGGCCGAACAGAGCCGACCTGGAGCCGAACTGGTCAAATGCTGCTGGGTAATGCGTGGAGTGGCGCCTGGCAAGCAGGTGGGCGTTGGTATTTAGCTTATCCCATAACGCTTTCAGCTTATCCCTAGGATTGCCATTTGGGCTTTATGCACTTCCTCTAAAAAGCAAATCTAGTATCCCACAGAACGCCTTTGCTTAATAACATTGCAGCTTGCAGGACCTAAACCTAGGTACCTTTGCACTACCACTGGTTTTAATTCATAATCGATATAAAAATCATCAACTGTAAGCGTATGTCTCCAGATAATCCCAGTAAGTTCAATAGATTCATTTTAGCACACTATTATATACTTCTGAAGTAGTACTTATAGTATACACATGGTATACAGTATGCTATTTCGGAACTGTATGTGTTTGTATACGGAGTCCGCCGGGGTGAAGCTGAAGACGCTGTACCCAGCTAGTGGTTGTCTGGGCGCCCGAGGGTGTGTTATATCGTAGCCTATGCATAACACTATACATTTGTTGCCAGCCTCCGATGGCTGCGGTATTTCGCGACCTGCGGTATTGAAGAGTGCAGTATATCAAGGCCTCAATACTTCGAATACGGCAAGGATTTTTCGCGTCTTGTCCCGCTGTGCTGTAGCATGCAGCCTGGACCTGATGAATGGGGTTGATGAAAAAAAATCTTGACGGGAAGTGCCTGTTACGCCAGTAAAAATTGTCCAATACACATATGAGAGTCACCCACACAGTGCATTACGCGCGCGCAAAAAAAAGGCTCACGTAAAAAATTTCAATCGGAGGAGGGGAGCGAGCCGGTGCCCCGGGGTCCCAACTCCCCCCCCCCCCCATCAGGCGCGATCAAAAAAGGGGTCTAGACCCCACTTTCTATTACCGCCCATTTTAGGGGGGTCTTGTCTATTAGAGGGTATATTTGGATAGCTCTCGGTGTGTAGAGTCCAACGCACCCATCCAACAGAAAAAATTATAAAGTTTGGACCAGAAAATTCAAGTGACAAAATCCCGTGTGCAACGAGCAGAGTCGTAAACTTTGTCTGGTAGACACGCGCCTGTGCACGAGTAAAGATGAGTTTTATTTTATCATGGCAATGTTATGATGTGAGTGCCACATAAACATGTAGATACAGCGCATCAGCGGTGCTTGAACTGCATTGCGCGCCGCTGCCACCCCCGGGCACTGACACTGCCGGGAACGACGCGCCGCCCATCGTCGCCTCTAATCTGCGAGTCAAGCCTGCGCTTGCTAGACATGCCGCGGCTGGCAGCGGTCGCCGCGGCTGGCAGCGGTCACCGCTGCTCTACTGGCAGACTGTGATGGCATTGTCAATAGCCATCCTATCCTGTTTGCTGAGGGCATAGTGGATAGTGCTGCCAGCACCGGCACCTGCTGACTCGCAACCTGAATCGGAGGAAATGCCTTCAAGGTGCACAGCCAGCTGCACAGGCGCCAGCACGTGCTGGATGTCATAGCAGTTATGGTCGGGCTCGACAAGGGCTGTCCCAAGCCACACTGCCAGCCTTCTGGCACGCGGCATCGTGCATCCCCAGTGGCTAATACCACTGGGCCACTAGCACAATAGAACTCTCATAGCTGTTAAAATCCAGAGGCTGGCGGTACTCCACCTTCCTGCGACCAGTCAGATCGGGAAAACGTGCCATGTCTTATCGACAACCCAGCCGCCGAATGGTGTCGCGTTGCTCTGCTTGCGCGCTTCAGGTGTCTGCTATTAGGTGAGAAGCTTGCACTTTGGCATGCTCTGTTGTGAGGCTGTATGCTCCGGGTCTGCAGTGGAAGCAATATTATTTACAATATTCATGTCGTGCTGCTATATCATGTGCTGGATTGGAGGTAGCATATATACCACAAATAAATGGTGCCTGTACATATTTGAATTAATGCTTTCACGTGTGTGAAATGGTTCACTGTGATCATCTGTCTTACCGTCCGTGGTTGCTGTCTCTATGCATGTGTTACTACTTACTAGCGTGCTTCTTGTGGTTGTACATGAAAAGTCTAAGTCATTCGCTGCCAAGTCGGAGTCATTCACAGCCACATACTCTATGGGCTTGTCGCTGTATGCGCCGTTTTAGTGGCATGCACTAGCCCAGGCGGCGCGGACAATACCCTTGTGCGGGCTGTCATATGAGTTGTGTAACACCGCACAATGGTGGAACCCCACAAAACCCGCGTGCGTCTGATGATACTGCTGTGCGAATGACTTGCACTAGGCCGCGTTGCGCACGCCAGCCCACTGCTGCTCAGCGCTCAACTTCTCATTGTACACCGAACCTGTGCACCCCTCGGCTACCAACTGCAGTTGAGCACCAATGTGCGCACCAGGCTTGAATCGTTGAGCACTCAGGTCTCAACGAGCACACGGCGCCAAGTGAACACCCACGCCTGGTGCAGCAAGCCACAAAATGGAAATGTAAACTGAACATCAGTGTATTTGTGTGTGTACGCGGTCATCTCCAACATCACTCTGATCACTTTGTGTGGCGCGCCCCCTCTCTCTCCAACATCACTCTGATTTCGTCGTGCTCCTTCTCCTCTCCCAACCTGTTGGCCTGCCGCAGAGGTGTGATGCCCTCTCTGTCAGGCTCGTTGACGTCGGCGCCAGCTTCGATGGCGATCTCTACCAGGAAAGGGCTGCATGACATGTTGCCTATCTGCAGTGCGAACTGCGGCGTCGACATCAGGTTGAAGTCGTTGGGTACCCCTATCTGCTTCTTTATGGCCTTGAGCAGCTTGCAGCCCAGGGCGCCCTTGTTATGCAGCCGGAACATCGCGGGGAATAGGTGCCTGGCGGGCTCCTGGCGGTCAACAAACTCGGCGAAGATGCGGGTCGCCTTTCTGTAGTCGTCCGCCTGGATGGCCACGTCGAGTTTTCTCTGCTGTACCGCCACCTGCTGGCGCTCCTCTGCTGTACCGAATTTGCTGTTGTAGGGGTCGAATGTAAGGTAGATCTCCAGGCAGACCATAACAGTGTCATTCTTGGCATAGCCGGCATTCTCGGGGGTGATTCTGAAGGGGGTCGCCATGTTGTTGAGCCTGGCAATGTTGCTTGGGCGTTGAGTGAGTGAGCGAGCAGGTGGCAGGCAGTGGCAAAACAATGGGCTGTTGACTGGAATCAAAAATCGCGATGGGAATATAATGCATTGACGGCGGGGATTCAGCTGCACCACCTTTAGTGGGGGGTGAAATGCATGAGCTGGATTGCCAACATCACGACCTGCTGTGTGGATGTGCGATGTGGGCGTGCTTTGATGTGAGTGGCGTGGGGGGCGAATGCAATGGATGTGCTGTGTGGGGCGCCGCCTCCGCCCTGGGGCCAACTAGAATCCCCACTTGATGGTGTTATACAGCAATATATACACTGCAGTAGGTGTGATGCACGCGAAGGCGACGGACATATCATGCATGGTCGGCGGGGATTCGACTGCAGTGGGGGGCGAATGGCACTGGTGAAACATTCCTGTCAATGCCGCCCACTATGTGCGATGTGGGCGTGCTCTGATGCAGTGCAGTGGAGGGGCAAATGCCTTTGGATGTGCTGCTGGGGGGCGCCGCCCCCTCCCTGGGGCCAGCCAACCACACACAAATCTGATTTTAATCCCCGCCTAACGGTGTTATACAGCCGCACGGCAGTTGCCACAGGAACGGGTCATCAGCGACAGAAACTTGTCAAACGTCCTGCACGGATCAGTGGTCGCGTGCAGTTGTAGCCCTCGTTTACACCATGAGCCGTGATGGGGTGTATCCGTGGCAGTGTCAGCAGCACTATATATGTAGCAGATTGAAGTTGAAGTAGGCAAGCCAATACAATCACGCAGTCACAGACAGACCAGCCGGATTCAATTTTCATCTGCAGCTGCACATAGCAATCATGCCGGTGACAAGACAATGTATGAACTGCGTATAGCACACGGATTGCAATGCAGCAGCGGCAACACTGTAGAGGAGGTAACGCCGAAGCGCGTGAGGCGCGCGTACTCGCGCTTTGAGAACCACGCACTTGCACTTAGCGCCAGGCGTCGCCTGCTGCATGAGATCCTCGTCGCGCATCCAGTACGTGTTTTCAGCAAGTTGTGCGAAATTTCGGCCAACTTCAGCCCAGTTTCAGCCAAAATTCCGGACAACTGTTCATCCCCACTTGTCGTGCACACAAACTCTACAACAACTTGCTAAACATCTTTGTGTGCTGCTGAGTGACGGTTCTCGGCATGGCACGCTTAAGTTTCCGCCATTGGCTATGCTAGGACGCCAGGCGTGCATGCCATGGGTGCCCGCGAGGAGTGTTAACATAAGTTTCCATGCATTTATCTATACACCATGCCTGCCGCTCTTTCCTGTTGTGCACTGTGTGGTTGCATGTTGGTCCATTTTGTGCATTGCAGCAGTGGTCTTGTGCAAAGAGTGGCACACAACTGTGATGTTGGTACACTTTCAGCACCCCGCACCGCAGATAGCACACCGACACCATACCCCGGTTGATTCACGCGCTACAGCTCGAGTCACATGCATGTTTGTGCAATGCATGATGAAATTGCTGCCCATGTGCCCTGGCAGTAGAAGCCGGGGGCCGTTCTGCATGCTGTTTGAGTGCGTGTTGCGCACGAGCGCATTTGCATGCACACCTACAAACGCCTCATGCGGTGTGCACAGCACCTCCTACCAGCAGTTGTCTGAGGCGCACATCCAGAGCTTGCAACACATGCCATTCACACCCCGGCCATGCACACCCAGAATGGTGTGCACACCGCCATGCACACACAGCAGCCCCTCAGACCGTGCACACACAGTATCCCCAACAGGCCATGATTCCCTTCATGCACCCTCCGCAGGGCAAGCAGAAAGCGGAATTTCAGACTAGCCTAGCCTAGGGGGTTGTGCCTTGCAATTTAGCCCAGGCTAAATTAGCCGTTTTGCCCTGGCAGCATGGCGAAAGGCAGGAAAAACAGCGGCATGCACACAAATACATGTTTTTGTTAAAAAATGATAGTGATGCCACATAATGCACACCCTGTAGTCACGGTACACCAGTCCATGAAGTGCACAGTGCAGGCTAAACATGTCAGCAGAGTACAAGAGGCCACATGTGAGTCACACTCGCCACAGTGTTTGTGTAGCCCATACACCCGGGTATATACATTATGAACCATTCACATATTTGCCACTTGTTGGGCAACCAGGGCATAGAGGTCCAAATCCTCGCTATCGGCATCAGGCTGCACGAGACATACTCTGGAGCTGCGGGGACAGAGGCAGGCACAGGCGTGAAGGGGTCTAGGGATGCATGCTCGGCATTCACGCCTGCATTCTGCCACACCGCAAGCAACGGCTCGTATGAGCATTGGGGGCCAAGGTAGACCTGGCGGGCGCCGCACTGCCAGGAACACTTGCAGTGACTTGCGCGCCAGGTAAAGGATTGTGCACGTTGCACCAACCAACTATCAAAACCCGACTCAAAACCTGACATCTCCTGCCATCGCCATGTCAACCATACGCCGCGCAAGCTGTACACGAGTATCGCTCCAAATGTCTCCATCTGAGCATTCTGGGTGAAGGTGCAGCGCGACACAATGCCGCTGCCGTAGAATATGCACATACCGTTGCTGTTACGCTCAAAGCGGCAGCTGTCGATGAGCGCTACCAGCTCCGTCCACGTCCCCACAGACTGATTGCCGTCTAGGATGAACGCGTCCGCCCTGTTGTCGCGTAGCGTGCAGCCGCGGAGCACGGCGGCGCCCATCACAACCGCCACTGCCGCCTTGCGCTCCCCCCCGCACTGCTCAACAGTGCACGCATGCATCTCCAGACGCACGCCGCCGCGGTACAGTATCGCCGCCTGCGCTTTGCATCTCAGCAAGGTGCATTCGCGCAGGCACGCCGTCGCGCCCTCCCGCACTTCCACCGCAGGGCGTACGCAGCCGGAGAAACGACATCCGACAGCATTTAGCGCCCCGCCATCCATCACCACCGCTGCAGAAGAGCGCTTCACCGTCACAGTCTCCAGCGTCAGGCGGCTCCCGCACTTCACGCCAAAGCACGGCGAGTCCGGCGTGCGCGCGGTGCAGGAGACCAGGCGAACCTCGCCGCCGCCGACGCAGCTGACACAGGGACTGTTGATGGTGCGGGGGTTGCCGATCGGCTGCACGAGCTGTAGACGCTCCAGCAGCACCTCTCCACCCTTCGCCACGAGTGGCTTCATGTTGAGGCTGAGCACGCCCTCACGCCCAATGACTGTCATAAAAGCGGCGGGGCCGCTTCTCCATGCCTCTGTCATGCGCAGCTGCGAGGCCGGCAGCTGCGGTCGCCCGACGGGTGGTGGCTTTGTCGGGTCGTTCCATCCCAGCAGCTGCAGAGGTGCTCCTGGAATGATGACGATGGGAGGCTCGTCGTAAACGCCAGGCAGCAGAACGAGCGACAGCGCGTCGCCGGGGCTGTCTGGAGGCGCCCGCAGCTCATTCAGCGCGTCTGCAATGCACGTAAAAGAACCCGTGCCTGCAGCGCACACCGTGTGGACGTTCTCCTTGAACGCGACCCGCGACCATACATCAGGGCAGGACCGCACATCCACCGACGGCGGCGCGCCGCGCTGTGCGTCCTTAAGCTGTGACGCCTCCGCTAGCACTTGCTTGATTTGTAGACGGTCGCCCTTGGGGAGAAGGGCCGCAGCGCGGTGCGCCGACAACAGCGCCGCAGCGCCGTCCTTGAGCCCAAGGTACGCGCGTGCGGCGCGCACATGGGGCTTCGCCCAATCCGGGCGAGCTGCAGAGGCCGCCGCGGCGTCCGAAGCGGAGGCCGTGTACCAGCAGAGCTCCAGCCGTGCGGCAGCGCGATTCGACAGAAGTTCCGCATTCCCCGGCGCCAGTGCCAGCGCCTCCGAGTACGCCGACTCCGCGTCGCTGCAATCGTTCATCCTGAACGACTCGTTGCCGCACGCGCGCAGCTCCTGAACATTGTAGCCGTAGCCAAATGTCTCGAGATGCATGAGCTGCTTGAGTGCGTGCGCGCCTCACTCAGCGGAGTATGCGGGTGCCGTGCGATCCATGCGTGGCGTGGTCAGCTCGAGCATCGACAAACTCTTCAGCACCATCTCGTTCGCCTGGCTCGACACAGCAGGGAACACTGGAAGCATGGCATCCTCCGCGCCCTGGGCGCTGCCCAGCGCATCTTTGACCAGCTCCATGCGCACGCCGGCTGCCGACGGCTCCGCCCGGGATGCGGTAATGTAGGCGCCCAGTGGTGAGGTCAGCATGACACGCAGAGTCTCTAGGCTCGCGCCTGCGAAAACTCTGTCTTCCGCAGTGTCGGCAGCAGTTGATGGGCTGTCCACGCCCGCGCTCTCGTCTGCTTTGCCTGGCTCCTTAACGTTGAAGAAGTCGGCGAAGAAGTCGGCGAAGAAAGGGTCCGTTGCGCGCTGCTGCACAGGTGTCATGAAGAGCCAGCCGGGAACCCAGCCCGCCGCCGTTTCGACTAGCGGCGCCAGACCATGAAATACGGCGGTCCACGCGTGCACCTCTGCAGCGCTCCGGAAGCCGCCGTCACCTGGTGAAAACAGCACCCGCGACACTGCAAACACGTGCAGCGCAGCTTCGGCGCGGGCACGAAGGGCGGAGCGCGTTGGGGCGTCCAATGTCGTCGCGGCGCGCAGCTCCGCCTGCTGGGTGCCGCCGTCCGCCACGCGCTGCAGAATGGCGACAAAGAGCTGCATGCTGCCGTCGCCTACCACCAAAGAGGAGATGCTGTCTCTGCAATGCATCGCCAGCGTCTCAAGGGCGTGGCCCGGCACCTTGCGAGCGCCGCCGATGGCGCCCCTCGCCCAGACCTTGAGAGCGCACACGGCCAGCTGCACCGCCATGTGGGCGGCCACGCTGGTGTCGACTGATGCCCTGACGCCAAACTCGATGGTGTTGGCGCAGACCACGTCAATGTCCATTCCCAGCAGCTCCATGTGGATGGCCAGCTTCTTGAGGTGCACGTGGGCGCCGTTGGCGGCCGGGTGCTGCCTGAGACGCGCCTCTAGGGACAGACGCTGCTCCAGCGACACGGGCTGCGATGTCTGCACTAGCAGGTCGACGTCGCTTCCTCTCACCGTGGTGCCCTTGGCGACGCTTCCGGCGAGTGTAACACGCGTGTCGGCTCCGAAGGTGCTGCGCGCCGCTGTCTCCACTATCGACATGGCGAGTTCCAGCCCCCCCCCCGTATCAAGCAACCCACGTGCCGCCCACCACCTGTGCCGAACGCGCGGCTACACGCCTGAGCCTCACGGGGCTGCACATACGTCTCCAAGGCCACCATGGTGTGGAGTTGGTGGCTGCCTGACGGTTGTAGGTGGACCGCTGGTGTGCTCGCGCGGGCAGGCAGAACCATGTAGGGGGGAGAGTAGCGGGATGGGTTGCCAGGTAGGTTCCTAGGCGCTATGCCCCCCGGGAGGAGACTAGCAGAAGTGATAGCTCAGCCGTGAGAGTCACGGTAAAACTTGTGGGGCACAGTTGCACGCCCGCTGCAACTTTATGTGGGCAAAATGTAGAAGGGCAAATTCGGGCGGGACCTTAATAATTTACATCAAGACATCAAGCAGCATGCGTGCCTTGCCAGCTATGCCATGCTACATGCCATGCCATGCCACGAGTCCTTGCATCTCGAATCGCGACATGATGCTCGAGTGTTGCCACTGGTGATGCGTTCCAGACGTCGCTAGTGACACGTTCCGGCGCAAGCCTTGGAAGCGGTGGTAGGAGCGCCCTTGAGCCAGCCACAGCATGATGGCATCAAGGATTGTTAGCCCACAGCAGTTGCACAACTGCAGCAGATGGCGTGGTAGGCGTGAGCTGAGACACACCCACACTTAACACCAACTTGAACACAGCTCCAACGTTTCGCGCAAAACTTGAAAACGGTTACAACGGTGGAGGTCCAGACGTAACCATCAGGGCCCGCACAGCAGCAGCGCCCGCTACAGCAGCAGCCACTGGTAGAAACGCTGACCACCTGCTTACATGATGCCCACTAGTCCCCTCACGAGCGGCCACCGCCACCAAGGCCCCGGTTCTCTAGCAGTAACATAGGCCCCACCGCTCAAAGGCCCGGTAACATGGCAACCGCCCACACCCGATGATGAAGCCATCTCGCTGCCACTTGTGGGCTGCTCTAACACTGCAGGTGGCACCATGCCTGCGTCCTCCAGCTTTCCCACCGCAGTCGTCCAGCTGCAGGTCCCCGTCCAGCTACAGGACCTCGCCCAGCTGTATGAGGGTCGCGTGCAGACTCTCATAGAACAGCTGCTTGATGTGGGCCTCCCTCCAGAGTTGCCTTTTCCCGACTTCATCCAAGAGGACTGAATGGCTGCCACTCCAGAGTACTGGGAGTGCATCACCGCTTCTGGGGAGAGCCTGAGCGTCGGTGTGGAGCTCTGGGCCTCCGAAGCCCAGCAGGAGCAGCAGCTGGATTTCACCATGCAGCATCAGCTTGGACCGGAGCACCTTGGACCGGAGCACCAGCACCACGCAGGAGCAGTCATTACCTCATCGTGTGGCGAACAGGACTAGCTGCGGGTGGCGGCCACCATTGAGGTCACCGTAAACACCCCATTCCTAGGCATCGAGGGCGGCCGTCTGTGTGTGGTCGCCAAGTTGGACGTCATTGCGAGCACCCCCTCCTGTGGCCGGCAGGGCCACCTGAACATGGCGCCGCTGCATGGCGGGTGCAGTGGTCTGCCGCCAGTGTTGCCAGATGCAGATAATTTCATGCACGTGGCGGCAGCCCTGATGTGAGCAACACCGTTGTCAGTTGCCTGCCTGTGGTGTGCAACCCTGCCTTGTCATAGGGGGCTTGTAGGGGTGCATGTGTGTTTCGTCAGCAGTTACTGGACCATGGCATGCAGCAGTATGCAGACTGGTGCAGCACTGGGAGATGGCGCACATGAATGTGCCACTGTCAAAACAACAATTACACTGTAATATAGCACACTTCGCCCCCTCATGCGGTGTCATATATATGTCCCTCCCATGCATGTTGCTCCAGTGCGGTCCCTGTCTGCGTGCAGTGACAAATGGTTGTTTCACATGGTGCAGTACATGCACACCGCACAGGCATGCAGCACGCCACGCAGTGCTCACACATGATGCGTCAGCAGCAGGGCATGTTTGCGCAGTAGGCCGTAGTAGCTCAGCAGGCTGTAGTGGCGCAGCAGTCAATGCACCCACAGGGCATGATGCACTTCCATCTGCAGGCCATGCTCGCGCAGCAGACCATGCTTGCGCGCCCCCCCCTCAGTACTTGCAGGCCATGCATCACCAGCACGTGATGCATCAGCAGCATGCACTAGCCCCTGGAGGCGGCGCGCAGTGCACTAAGTCTTGTGCGGCAGACTCTCCCCAACCACATGGACCCGCTGCCCCTGGCAGCGCCGCGCAGTGCGCCTGTAGCGGCACTCCCGCGGATGTCGCAGAAAGCACCCCCCGGGTTGTACCTAGCGAGCCTAGTGACGGCAGCGCCGCAGTCTTGGCGTATGGGTGGCGCCGGCGATTACAGGAGCGGCACACACGAGCATTGTGGAGGTGGCTGCAGCTGACAAACATGCAGGCAGATGGCGCAGGCGCATGCTCACAGCGTGCATAGCAAGCACTGCATACCAGCCCCGGTGCACATGGGTATCGCTACGGCAAGAGCGGCTGGCAGAACAACGTGGAGGGCCACGATTCGCATGATGCCGTAGGCACAGATTGGGCTGAGTGAAAGGGATGGTGTTGACTATGTTCACTACATAATATTGCACAGGATATTGCGTAGCTGCAATGCCAAGCGTCTCTCTGTTCGTATGATGTGATTGTGGCATAGTATAACTTCTTTCAGGTATTGAAGTTGAATGAATCTCACCGTCTGAGAACACTTTTCATGACCATGCTTCAGCAGCATGCACTTGTTCAAGCAGCGCCAAACAGCGCAGCAGGCCACAATGCAGTCCGTGCACCCCCCCAGCAGGGCACGCCAGTGCAGCATGGTGCAGTACATGCACCTCCCACAGGGCATGCTGCAGGTCATCATGCAGTCAACACACAACATGCAGGCCGTGCACGCGCAACAGGCCGCATTAGAGCATTTACACCATGTATCACACCTTAAGGAGGCACTTGTCACGGCCCTAGCCGTACTCACCCTAGTAATTCTCAGATCAGATCTTAATAATACTTGGCGTAAATACAAAAATCCAGGGAGGGTGTTCCTCACTCATTTTGCCACTCTAATGTCACGCATGTACAGCATGAGGGGCAGGTGAGAGGCACAAAGGTCATGGGCAGGCTCACAAAGTGGGCATGTGTAGAGGCAGCATTTCATTGTCAAGGTGACGGCGACTACCACCACTACA
>JAULBY010020732.1:0-18793 GCA_032358315.1 Ophiocytium majus | reverse complement strand
AGTAGCATGCTGCTGTAGTAGCATCCATCACAGCAGGTGTACCATGGCTGTGCCCCCGCAGTGGTGACAGCTGTCTAGCCATCAGCTTGCAACCGAGCAGGTGCAGAACGCAGGGCGCAGCAGAGCTGCAACAAGACAGCTGTGTGCTGCTGCTCTGCTGCTGGCCAGCTGCTGCTCTGCTGCTGCCCAGCCACAACAGCAAGCAGAGGCTGCCACACGCTACCTGTGCAGTAGCGTCTGGTGTGCCGAAAGCGCTGCCGTCTGCCGCCCTATGCGCCTCAGCAGCAGCAGCACCTGCTACACCGTCGCCCGCAGCGCACGCTGGGAGCACAGCCCACCTGCTTTTGAGGCTCTGGCAAGCCTCACCACACAGTGACAGCCAACCTGGAGTTGCCTGTCAGCCGCAGCCTACGCTGTTGGCTGCATGGTGCCAGATGTGGTGGCGGGGATGTGCTGTGCCCTCCCACACCTACAGTAGGCCTCCTGCGGCTGGGAGGGCGCCCCTGCCCCCCTCGGCCCCCAGCACCGCCTGTCAGCGGGAGCTGTGTCTTGTGTTGTGTGTTGCACCCAATTGTGCTGTGCCCGAGGGGAATGCCGTGACCTGCTGCGGCTGGGGAGCCGGCGGGAGGGGCTTAGCGGGGCGCCCATCCCCTCCTCGTCCCACAGCATGCGTACACCCTTCCTCCCACCTCTGGACTACGGCCTACAATGAGCAGTGTGATCCATAAGTGAGTGGTGAGCAGTGTGATCCGTAAGTGAGTGGTGATCAGTGTGATCCGTAAGTGAGTGGTTCGTCGAACAGAGGTCACGCAAGCACGCACGAACAGACAGCCTCTGAGTTTGGGCCCCAGCCAAACATACGCACGTGCGCACGTTGCCTAAAATCTCGCTACGCACGCAGCCCGAGGACGGGGTTGCGAACTGCGCTCGCAGATGATTTGCAACTGTAAGGGATTGCTGAAGTTTGTTGATGATAAAGGTATATATTCTTCGGCTGGCCATCCACTCCCGCGGCTGGACCCGGCGCCGCGCCCACCCTGTGTGCGCACACAAGCACATCTCGATGTTGAGCACACCCCACCCGCACTGCAGCAATGCTTCAGGTCAGGTAATATACGAACTTCAATATTTTGGTGTTGTTGAAGTTGACACAGCTCAGGCAGCTTGCTGCGCATCACCCGCCAGGCGGCGCGCATGATCAAGGTATGAACTTCGGGTATACCTTCTGAAGTACATACTTTCTTGTACATGATTGGAGTTAGAGTGCATGAGGAGCTCTGATCACGTTCAAGTACATACTTCGAAGTACTTCCAAGAAGTGCATACTTTGTACACGTGTACATACTTCAATTATACTTTGTATACCATTTTACTGTACTCTTGCTTTTGCGACATGTGCAGGTGCGCGCGAAACCAGCGGGCACAGTGGCGCTGCGGCATCGCGCGACGGGGCGCCACGTGGCGGTGGCGGGGACAAACGTGGTGCTGCAGCCTGGCCAGGTGTGTGCATGATGTGATGTGCGTCTTTACAGCTCAGAAGTGGTTGTATTTATGTGCACTTGTGGGCTTGCAAGAGCCCATGTCATGTATGCCAGCGCGGCCACTGGGTGCCACTTGGGGCAAATGCATGGCAAAGTATGTGTACGAACAAAGAAAGGGCTAGCGGGAGCCAGCAGGCTACCTAGGGCGCGACCCGCCCGGGCAGGTCACCCGCCAGGGTGCCATGCAAGGCCGAGCGCTCCCCCCAGAAGTAGATATCGTGTACTTCTACGGAAGTGCTGTAGCTTGCATGCCTGGGCAAGCCAACTATGGTGGCCTGGTGCATATATTTCGTCCCCTACACATGTCTACACTCCCTACATTTCCCCTGAGAAGTGTGCAAATAGATAACCTAGTGAAGTATACAAACGTATGATATGTAGTACACTAGTACTTCATTCGAGGTATGTGCTTATGACAAACTCCGCTTGGGGCGCGGAAAGCCCTGTGCACGTGGGGTGCGGCTGATGAAGCCGAACAGTATTCATACCGTAGGGGTCTACAAGGTACTACCAGTACATGTAGAGAGGTATGTACATACTCCGAAGTACTACAATAGTACTTCGAAGTATGTACTTTATAAAAAGGTATGTACTTCGAGGTATGTACTTCATAAGTATACAAAGGTGTTTGCGCACTTGAAATGCTACAGTTTAATACTTCACACAAAGGCTTCACTCCAAGTTGCTGTGTCCACACATGCAAGTAAGCCCTGTTGGTAGTTGTACTCTGAATCATCCCAAGCCCTCAAGGACACTCACCGGCGCGTGTAGGTGTGGGGGCTGTCTGGTGCTTTTCACCAGGTGGACAAAGCACCTCACAGGCTTCGGCCTGGCATTTGGCCCCAGCCACGGCAGTATCTGGGCTCAGCAGCCTTTTAGGTTTCTTTCACATGCGTGAGGGTGGGTGTCAGTGGAGGGCGCCCGTGCTGCAGGCGTGCTGACTCAGAGCCTCGAGAGGCGTTCTGAGTTGACCTTGCTGCCATGCGGAGTGGCTGAGGCCAAGCCGCGGCCCCTGGCAGCCGTTGTCTGCACTGCGGGCAGTACCGATGCCCACAGAAAAGTGCCGCTCTCAACCTAAGAAAACGATTGTTTAGCAAATGCATGGCGGTTGCCAGAAGCGTAAAATATCACACGTTGTGTGACCGTACTATGATGTATGCTCCTATTGTGGCATACCAGGATGACATTTCCAGGCTGCTCACAAAGACACCCCCCACATAGTAGCTCTGGACAAGGGTATCTTCAAAGGTTCCTTGTGGTGCTGATATTGGACCGGTTGTTATCATCATTTAAACTCAACACGCAAAGATGGCGGTTCAGCAGCACTACTGTGTCGGGTAAGTAGTTGCCCGGCTAGTTGGCCTCCATTGAGCGGTGGGGGGGAGGAGTTGCATTTGGAGCCAACCAAAAAAAAAGGACAAAAGGAATGCTTCAACTTGGCAATCAAAATACGGGAATGGAATTCAACAAGAGGGGAAGGCGCAGCTACTTCGAATGTACTGTAGGAACCACTGCATACAGGACAGTTGAGCAAAGGCGGGGGTCACACGAGGACGCAAATACGTGTACAGTATATGCAGGTACCCGTTTCCTTTGATCGAGAGCACTCGTCATAAAGTGCCAAACGTGAGTGTGGGATGAGCTGTTGGCTGCTGCCAAAAAAGTATTTTTTGGGCTCGATGTTGGAATGTACTTCGAAGTACATTAGCCAGCACACTTTTACCAGCATCATAAAGCAGCGCACATGTGGCCGCTGCTTGTGGTTTAGGTCAGTTTGCGTACAGATGGTGGACTGCATGCGGTATGCCGCTGACACACCGCTGGCAATTTCGCAGTTAAATTTTAGCCACCACAGTGTAACATGGCGCAGCAGCAGCCTATCCCTTCTCGCCCAGGGACACACATTTTTGGCAGGGAAATTGGCAGCTCAGCAGCGACGACATACCGGAAGCTGCGACAAGTACGTGGTCTGCTGGTGCTTAAGATTCTTCCCACACCAAGACTGTCATTCCAAAACACTATACCACTAGTAACAGCGGCGCAAATGTGTTTATGGGGTCGCACATGGGGGCTGTCTGGTGCTTTTCACCAGGTGGACAATCACCCCACAGGCTTCGGCCTGGCATTTGGCCCCAGCCACGGCAGTATCTGGGCTTAGCAGCCTTTTAGGCTTCTTCAACAGAATACAGCGCATTTCTAAGGATTTCTACACCCACAAGTGCATTGAACTGTGTACTTGCCGTATTTATAAACCAATTTATAGGAACATGTTAAACGCTGTATTTAGATACGTCATACTTAATACTACGTAGTACGTTGTGACCCATCACTAGTTACTATTACTTGAGAAGTACTACAGCTTAGATAATTCAATTATTATCGTTACCGAGTGCATGGGCACTAGGCCTGTACAAACCTGTGCAACAGGGAACCCGTCGGCACGGGAGCATCGCACTGCATATTTAAAGACTTCACTTCTCATGTATACCTACAGTACTGTGTTCATGTATACTTTGTGGGAGCAGTTGGGCGTATCCGCATCGGACATTTTCCAGAGCCAAGAGCGCACATGCTGCCATGGAGTGTTGCGTGTGTTGGCACTTTCAGTTTGTTTTCTCATGGAGCGCTCCCACTGCCGCCTTATCGAGATGTGTTGACATTAACATGCTACGTAGTACTTGAGGTGCTTCGAAGTATTTCATATACTGAAGTGTTTCCGTTACAAGCATATGGTGTCAGGACTTCAGCCAACAACAAGAAAAACACAATCAGAGGTACCACAGCGCTAAAAAGTGTGAACAGAACAGGTGCGGCATTGATCATGCCAACTGGTACCTGCCCCCCCCCCACCCCCCCCTCCAGTTCAGGCGTAGAATTGAAGTTGGCAGTTGAAGTTTGTGTATGACCAAAAAGTGTCACGTGCATATCGGCACAAATGACTAGTACTTGAAGCGGCCAGCACACAAAGAGCCTATGGGGGCACGGGCGATGGAGACTACCCTGGGGTACAGGCACCAAATGTTTGACCGGAAAGCCGGTGACAAACAGTCACTCATGCACTGGTGCTGCATGACAGCTGTGCCAACCTTTACTTCAGGTGTTTCCCCCTTCATTTAGGAAGAGAGCGAACAAGAACGCAAGTACGCTGGAAAAAAAATCGCAATCACTTTTGCCAGGCAACTCACTCGTGCGCAGGCGGTGATGGTGCTGAAGTACGCGCCGGCCTCTATGGGCAGCCGCTCGTCGCGCATCTCCTGCAGCAGCCGCATGGCCCTCGTGTACTCGCCATGCCTGCCCATCATCATCATCATCAGCAGCAGCGGCAGCAGCAGCGGTGGCCGCGGCGGTGGCGACAGCAGCGGTGGCGGTGACGGCGGCGGCGGCGGCAGCAGCAGGAGCAGGAGCAGCAGCGGCAGGTGGCGTCGCGTCGCGCCTCAGTTCTCGCGTTCACAGCGGCAAGCTCCAACCATACTTCGACTGCAACTAATATTAAAAACTTCACCTTCAACACCTTGACAAAGCTGCTGCTGAGCACACAACGGGCGCAGCTAATGCGCGCGCACACGAAAGCTGACCTGCTGCAGGCGCCGAGCGCCGCGCGGTAGAGCAGCGCGTGGTCCTCTGGCCTTATGTTGACCTTCCGCAGCGCCGCCAGCTGACGCGTTGTACTTCAACTTCAACTTCAACATCTCAGATAATAGCAAACACTGCTGCTGCTGCTGCTGCTGAGCATGCGGGCGGAGCAGCGGCGGCTCACCTGCTGCAGGCTCCGAGCGCCGCGCGGTAGAGCAGCGCGTGTCCTCCGGCCTGACGTTGACGTTCCGCAGCGCCGCCAGCTGGCACGTCGTACTTCAACTTCAACTTCAACACTTCAAATTCCACACCTCAGATACGAGCAAAGCTGCTGCTGCTGAGCGCACACGGGCACACGACAGAGCTTCTGAGCACACACAGGCGCAGTGAATGCGCGCACGGTGGACGCCTCACCTGCTGCATGCGCCGAGCGCAGCACGGTAGAGCAGCGAGTGGTCCTCTGGCCTTATGTTGATCTTCCGCAGCGCCGCCACCTGGCGCACGCGCACAAAGGTGCGCATGGCGTCGGCGGCGTCCCCGGTGCGCGACTGCATGGCGATCACGCGCGCGCTCACATCCGCGTCAAAGAAGCCTGCCTGCGGCGCGGGCGGCAGAGTTGAAGTTGGAGGGTGATGTTGAACTTGGTGGGCGGAATTGAGGTTGATGGGTGGAATTGCAGGTTGGGTGTGTGAGGGGGCGGGGAAGGGGCGGGGAGGGGGCGGAGGGGGGGCGCAACGGCAAGTGCCATTGCGTCAAAGAAGCCCGCCAGCGGCGCGGGCGGTGGAGTTGAAGTTGGTGGGTGGTGGTTGAGGTAGTGGGTGGAATTGCAGGTTGGGTGTGTGAGGGGAGGGGGGAGGGGGGGGGAGGGGGGGGGCAACGGCGGCAGTGGGAAGGGTGGTCGGTGCAGTTGAGGGTGGGTGTGATTGAAGTTGGGTCAGGTTTAAGCGGCATTACGTTGAAAAAGGGGAAGTTGTCAAAGTGTGCTGAGGTTAAAGTTGATTGTAGTTGAACTTCAGTCAAGTTGAAGTTGGGTGACGCGCAAACCGCTGCACACCCACCACCAAGCCCAGCACGTCAGCATCTGCTGCCGAGGCATTCGACGCTTGCCCGCGGCAACCTGGCAGTCGGGTTTTCTTGTAAGTGGTCAGGCGGGCTGCGGTGGCGGTGGTGTGCACACACTGCATGCCGGCGCACCGGTGGCCTTAGCAGGCCCGCAAATGCAGGTGATAAACACTGGTCACATGTGCACTACAATAAACTACTACCTGGTACAGTGCACTCGCGATTTAGTGCGCTTTGATTAGTGCAGTACGCCGTTCAGTGCGGGGACCAGAGAGCTGTCACAGACCACACGGTTCTATATACATGATGCACAACGCCATATTTGATTTGGTGCGGGTCTTGGTTCAGTGCGGGGTGGTAGGGGGGTGACACTACCCCACACTAAATCGCGAGTGCATTGAACTACAATGTCATCACAAATAAGATAACAGGTGCTTGGCAGCTTGGCCCTTACCTCCAGCAAGCACCTGAGCAGCGCGGTCGCTTCCGACGACCACTTCTCGTGCAGGCACATGCTGGCCGCGGCCTTGTAGGCTGCACGGCGGTGCACAGGGCACAGCAGCAGCGGGAGCAGCAGCAGCGGCAGCAGCAGCAGCAGCAGCGGCAGGGCAGCAGGAGCAGCAGTGGTCAGTGGCAGCAGCAGCGGTGCATAGCAGCGGCAGTAGCAGCAGGAGGAGGCTGTGCTCGGCAGCAGCAGCAGTAGCAGTGCGCAGCAGCACCAGCAGCAGTGCTCAGTAGCAGCATCAGCACCAGCAGCAGCTCAGCAACAGCAGTGGCGGTACTGAGCAATAGTGGCGGTTCTGAGCAGCAGCAGCCGCCGCTGCCGCAGCAGCAGTGCTCAGCAGGAGCCGCAGCGGCGGTGCTCAGCAGCGACCATGGCGGGGTTGATCAGTTTATATGAAAGAAACCGAAAAGGTGACTGAACCCAGGTACTCAGGTGGCTGGGGCAAAATGCCAGACCGAAGCCTGTGTGGTGATCTATCCACTTGGTCAGAACCAGTGGCCCACACCCTACACGCGCCGCGAGTACCCTTAAGGGCTAGGGATGCGTCCGAGTAAAAATGTGTATGGCGCCCTGGCAGGCAGCGTGCCCTGGTAGGTCGAGCCGTAGCCTGCCGAGGGTCATGCCTGCCTGCTGGCAGCACTTGTTGCTGTTGACTCTGTGGCAAGTCGTGAGTGCATATGTGGGGCCGGGCATTTACCATTCCTTCATGTTGGCCCGCATGACATGGCTGTTGCACGCCCACAGCTGCAAACAAATACCCAAAATGGTACTTACAGAAGTGCCTTATAGTGTACTGGTACTACTTCTAGTAGTTTCATTTATTTGCACTTGTGGGCGTGCTTCTAGTAATACTTCAGATGTCATTTGTGGTACAGCTACTGTAGAGCAGGATGTTGAGGTATGCGCGGGGCTGTGCATGGCACATTTTTGTGTGTGCGGACACGTGGACGTGCACGACAGCCCACACGTGAAACAATGCGATCACTTGTGACTTTCTTCTACTACTGTAGTACTTCAGTAGGCGGGCGCTGGTGTGGGCGGGGGAGAGCGCGCGGCCCTGCATGGCACGCAGGAGGGTAACCTGCCCTGGCAGGTCGAGCCCTAGGTAGCCTGCGGGCACACGCTAGCCCTTTCTTTGTCCAATACACATACTTGGTCGTGCATGTGACACGTGTCATGGCTGCCAGTGAGCGTGCTGGCATGCATATGTCATGGGCTCTTGCACCCCCCCAGGTGCAAATAAATATATAAAACTACTGTAGTATACTTCTGAAGTAGTACCTTATTCTGGTATATAAAGGACCACAGGATAGCCATGTCACCGCTACATCACACTTGCATGACCTGAGTTCTGCATGCCCATGAGCTTTTTCAAGATTGAACTCGAACAAGACTGCTTGCAGACAAGACAGCACTTGAAGTGTGCCAAAGTGAACTTCCAAGTACTGCAAGTGTGTAAACCCATCTTGGCCATCGGCAGGCATCAAACCTGACCAAGAATTCGCATTGGGCGCGAAAAAAACTACTTAGACGCAATCGAGATGTGCCAGCGTGGACTACAAGTACTTGAAGTGGGTACATCCATCATCATTGGCCAGCGGCAGGGGCCGCACCTGACATAATATGCTGTATACGGAGCGTATTTACTACGTAGTCCAGTGTATGTGGCTGATGTTTTAAGAAAAGTGATGACAGGAACAGCTTGGCGCAGGCGCATGTGGGTAATGTCTGGTGCTCTTGCATGCTGGCTGGTCCAGCATGGTAATCATTGCACATGCTTTGACCAGAAACAGACGCCCCTATACATTGTGTGCAACCCTATGACAGAGTGACGGCCATGCGCTTGTATCGCAGCAGCAGCCTCACGACCGCTCATGTTTGACCGCCACCACCAGGGCCGGCGCCAGTAACATATATTATACCTCTGAAGTATTTATTTATGTGCACATGTACTTGATGCCCTTACATATAAGCAGTGCTGAGCAGCGCCATCTTGTTAGCTGTAGCAACATTTTATGTATGAACTTTAGGTATTTGCATCAAAGTGCGCAGCGCCGAGGCATTGCCATCTTGTGGGCTGGCAACGCGGGACAGCATGCTCGATGCATGCCTTTCCACGCGCGCGCCGTCTCCGCGCCCTGGCCGGAGTTGAACACGAGAATTGAAAAACCTAGGTAATATTTAGTAACAGGTACACACCTGACAGAGTGGTGGCCTTCGGCTTGTAGCGCAGCAGCAGCGTCACGGCGCGCTCCTGCTGCCCCGCCGCCACCAGCGCCGGCGCGTACGAAAGCAGCAGCGAGGGCGTCATCGCCACGCCGCTCGCCTGTGCGCGCATACAATGTCGGTCACGCGGCAGTTACATGGCAGTTACAGGGCAGTCAGGGGCGCGTACGAACGCAGCAGCGAGGGCATCATCGCCACGCCGCTCGCCTGCGCGCATACTGATGTCGGTTACGCGGCAGTTACATGGCGGTGATAATCCTTCATGATGAAAAATGGAAACAAAACAGATTGGGGAAAAGGATACTAGAAGTATACAGTAGCAGAAAATCAACCTGTAGACCTGTAGAAATGCCTGTAGGTTTTGAAAGGATAGGTTACGGGGCAGGCAGGCGTCGCGTTCGAAAGCAGCAGCGAGGGCGTCATCGCCACGTCTCTCGCCTGCGCAAGTGCACGCGGGGTGTGTCGGTTACAAGATCGGTTACATCGGCTACATGGGCGTTGAAGCGAAGGCGTCACCACCATGCCGCCCGCCTGCGCGTGTGTTTGTCGGTTACAATGTCGGTTACACATTTCAGGAGTAACAGCGCAGGCGCACATGTGGTTTGGCCGTTACAACGGCGGTCACGTGCAACAGTTACATGGCGGTTACAGTGACCCTGCAGTAAAACTCAAATAGGGTACTAATTATTGTTTACTTCAGAATGTAGTAGAAAATCATATGGTGACAGGCCTTTGGGCCCGGCCCTTAAGTGCATACCGCACCACACGCAAGCGCATCGAACCGCGAGTGCGCTGTACGCACATAGAAAGTACATGTCTATTTCGCTCCCCCAGCCCCTCCAGTTTGAACTGAAGATGAAGTTCCAATAAAGGCTATTCACAACCTGCAGTGCACAGCCCACATGTGGCGCGGGCACGCTGCAAGAGCGTGAATACATGCCCGCAACAGCTGCAACAATAAATCGCGTGTGCGAGGTGCACACATAAAAAGCAGACTCCAAGTATACCATCCACAATGTACCAGCGAGCCCAGTACAGCCGCCACATGGCGTCGCCAAATGTCCGCAGCGGCTGATCGCGGGCGCACCGTACGCGCATGATAAGGCAAACTCCAGCTACACCATTCAGTTTCTGTGGCACAGTAACACGGTCCACGCGTGGCGCCGCCAAACACCGCCCGCATGTCCGCAGCAGCTGCCACCAAATCGCGGGTGTACAGTACACACACGAAGAGCAAACTCCAAACTCCAAAACTCCAGGTGCACCACTCAAACATGCACGGGTTTAGCCCACATGTGGGGGCGCCGCCAAACTGCACACCCACCTCCATGTCTGCCGCAAAGCCGCCGACCTTCCGCAGCAGCACCTCGTGCTTCAGGCACGCGTCAAAGAACGCCTTGTAGAGGAGCGACCGCCGCTTCGGCGAACAGGGCCTCTGGAGAGAAGGAAAAGGGAGGGGGGGGGGGGGGGCAGGGGCGGCGGTGCTCAGCACAGGGTGTGTGGGAGCACTGCAGAGGTGTATGCAATGGCTTCATGCCGTGCGTGCGTGTCCATGAGGCTGCGCGATCGACAGGCCCCTGCTAGGGTAAACTTGAAGTACTTTTTGAAGGTACTACAGTAGTCGTCTTCACTTCTACCGCGTAGGGGCACAGCACAGGGCGTGTGGGAGCACTGCAGAGGTGCATGCACCTGCTGTATGGCGTGCGTGCGTGCATATCGATGGAGCTGTGCGATCGCCACCCTTGCGCTAGTATGCTTCAGAGTACTTTGTGAAGGTACTACAGTACTTGAATTTACTTCTGCCATGTACGGGCACAGCACTTGGAGACTGCACAGGTGTACACGCCTGCTGTATGGCGCGTGTGCGTGTTGATGGAGCTGTGCCATCGCCACCCCTCTACCAGCGTAATTTTGAAGTGCTATGGCAGTTTTGTGATAATAAGGCCCAGCTATTGCTGCTAGCAGCACGTGTGGCTCTTGGTTGTTGAGAGTTGTGAATTTTTGTGTATGCGCTGCCGGGCACGTGCCATCGCCATGAGCGTGCTGGCATGCATGGCATGGGCACTCGCACGCCCACAGACGCAAATAATAAGACTGCACAATGTGCACATACAGTATCGATACTTGATAGTACAATACGGTACTGCAAAAGTATTATTGAATGCAGGCGTCACCGCACAACACACCTGGATAAGCTCCTGCAGCGCCGCCAGCCCCGTCTCTGGATCCGTATCCAGCTGCTATGTGTACACAGCATACAGACATACTTCGCGTGTCTACACAAATACTTCAAGTATGATGCCTGGTACGGTGTAGTGAAGAAGGCATTTCTGGATGAGTCGAATCATTCCGAAATTACATCGAAGTACTTCAGAAGTGTGCAGTAATGAGGCCAGGCACTGCGCAACGCACCCTGATCAGCTCCTGCAGCGCTGCCCATGAGCCAGTATACACAAGCTTTTTCAAAAAAAATTACCAATACACGTGTAAACCAGAACAGTAAAACTGTGCATACTTCAGTGGAAGCATGTACTCGCATTACACTCCACTCAGGGCGTGGAAAGCCCTCTGCACATGGGGCGTGTGACCGGAAGAAGCATAATCAGGCATGCTGTTGCTAGCGAACAAGATGGCACTGCTCAGCACTGCGCACTCTAAAAAGGGCCTGGCATGTTGCCAGAGCGCTACTTTAACGGATTACAACCCCATGTCCCAGGGGACCGACGTACTTCAGAGGTACACAAATACCAATACAATTCCACAACACTTGGTGGCTACGGTGAGTACCTGCGGTATGTACTAAGCACAGAGCGTACAGTGTTGACTCCAGGCGGCGCCCGCGCAACGCACCCTCATGAGCTCCTGCAGCGTTGCCAGCCCAGCCTCTGGGTCTAACTGGTGCCAACACACCACTACAATAATATACACACTACACCAGTGTATATTACCAATACATTGCAAGTACGTCAAGTGTGCAGTATTAAGTGTACTTCAGAAGCATGCGGTGCGGACTACAGGCGGCGCCCGCACAACACACCCTCAGGAGCTCCTGCAGCGTTTCCAATAAGGCAGTAAAACACATGTATGCATGCCGCATTTACCGATATACCAGCACAGTAAACATGTAGTAGTACTTGAGTGTATAAGTGCCAGGAGAAAAAAAATAAATCGGCAAGTACGTGAAGTATGAAGTGGTAAGTATACTGTATTACGCACCCTCAGGAGCTCCTGCAGCGTTGCCAGCCCAGCCTCTGGGCCTCTGTCCAGTTGGCGCCAATACACCACTACAATGAAAGTACATATGGTACCACACCAGTACATACCAATACGATGCGAGTACGTAACCTGTGCAGTATTAAGTACTTCTGAAGTACTTCGAAGCATACAGTACTGACTACAGGCGGCGCCCGCACAACTCACCCTCAGGAGCTCCTGCAGCGTTGCCAGCCCAGCCTCTGGATCACTGTCCAGTTGGTGCCGCACCGCCATGGTGTGCATGCTCTGGGACACCCACACGCCCCGCCGCCGCAGGTGCTCAATCAGCTCCAGGGCGTCCGAGACTCGCTCTGCGCGCGCGCAAAACAGACATTGAAAGCCGCAGGGGCATGCTGATGTCGGTGCTGCTAGTACTTGCTGCAGAACTATGTAGAAGGGACTTAAAAGTTTGCCAGCCTTGTGTACTTCGGGAGTACGCATGTGCCACTTATAAGTACCTACAAATGTATACATCAGGTGCTTCAAAGTGCATGTACAATGTACTTCCGCAGTACATGCGTACATTACTTCATGAGGTGTACGTGCACCGCAGTCGCCCTGCGCGCGCACAAAATCATTTTAAAAATGCAATTTTGCGGTGGAAGAAGTACAGAAGTCCTGAGTATTAACCGCATACTTCGTGAAGTACTTCAGAAATATGTACACACACTGCGCGCATAAATCATATGCATTCTGCTAAGTACTACCGTACTATACATACACGAGGTACATGCATGCATGTGTGCAAAACCAACAAGGGATTTGTTTCTCCCAATCGATCCCGGGTCGCCCGCACAAAAATGAAAAATTAGAGAACATATGAAAAAGCGATCCCACGCCTGCTGCGACCAGCAAAGAAAAACAAATGAGCCCGACCAGTTCCACATCGCGGCCAGAAAAACGCCCAGGGAAAGTGGGGGGAGGGGGGGGCGTGAAAAGCGATTGCACGGCTGAGCAATTTTGTGCTTTCAGGTACTTGAGGCACAGATCTGTGGCAGAGTGCATGGCAGCGTCATTTTGCTGCGCAGAGGCACGTCTGCACGCCGGTGCACGGGCTGGGTGGGACAGCGCATTGTACTACAGAGCGCAAAAGCAAACGACCCGCCTTGGCCAAAAAGGTACGGTACTTGAAAGTATACACATACTTCCAGTATATATCTACATATATACTACTCAAGTACTGAAGTGCACTGTATATAAAAGTACATGAAGTGTGCGTATTTACGTGTACTAGAAGTAGCAAATGAGGCATGTGCTGTGTGTAGTATACTTCAGAAGTGGTTTGACGCACATGCAGAGGTACTTCACAACAAGTGCATCGTGCATACTTTGTACTTCTGAGGTGCGGTCTGGCAATGCTCAGCACAGCGTGTATACTCTAAGGAAGCCCGGCATGTTGCCAACACATGTACGCATTGTCTGTCTTTCAGCAGTGAATCAGCACGCAAAAATATGCCGCACCTGCCATGTCGCATGACGCATGCGGACACGGCCATGTCTGCCGCGCCCGCGGTTGGATGCGTGTGCTGTGGCATACAAAACATAAGTGCGTGCACCAGCAATGACGTGTACTTCGCATTCCTGAATTGCAAGCGACCTAAAAGGCTGCTAAGCCCAGATACTGCCGTGGCTGGGGCAAAATGCCAGGCCAAGGCCTGTGGGGCACGTGAACACGCTATGTACGCTTCAGTAAAAGTACTTCAGACCGCAAGTGTATAGTTATTCAAGTAATGCACTTCGAGAAGCATGTATGCCGCACCTGCCATGACGCATGCGCACACGGCCATGTTCGCCGCCCCCGCGGTTGTAGGCATGTGTGACTCCATAGCCCGCAGCTGCGTGTGCGTGTGCAAGCCGTGGGCACAGCACGGCAGTGGCGGTCGCAGAGGAACACACACAGATGGACAGGAGCCAAACAAATGTGCTTGTGTGAAACTCTGCTTGCGGGCCCTGTGCAAACGGTGTGCGCGGCTGGTGACAGCGTGGGCAAGCACGCTGTCGCTAGCCGACAAGATTGCGTCGCTCAGGGCTATGCAAGGTAATGTAAGCCTAGCATGGGCACAGCGCGGCAACGGCGGTCGCACAGGAACACACGCAGACTAAAGATATGTAATTTTGCGGAGTTGAGGTGTCTGGGTGTTTGAAACATTCAAAAAGGAAATTTCGGAAGGGGCGAGACAAATGTGCTTACATTCGTCAAACTCCGGTTGCGGGCGCGGAGAGCCCTGTGCACATGGTGTGTGCGGGCCGGAAAAAGCCTGGTCAAACATGCTCGTGCTAGCTGACAAGATTGCAATGCTTGGCAGTATGCACTGTACTGTGCTGCTAAGGCTCGGGGGGGAGCGCTCGGCCTCGCATGGCACCCTGGCGGGTGACCTGCTCTGGCAGGTCGAGCCCTAGGTAGCCTGCTGGCACCCGCTAGCCCTTTCTTTGTTCGTACACATATTTTGCCATGCATTTGCCTGGGCACCCAGTGGCCGTGCTGGCATACATGACATGGGCTCTTGCACGCCCACAAGAGCAAATATACAAAACTACTTATAGAGAACGTTGAAACACTACTCGACGTACATACTTCTTGAAGTACTTCCGTACACAACTAGTAGTATATTTACAGTATACTTCGAAGTATGCTTCAAGTAGTAGTACTGAGGGCATGTGGCTGGTTGGTGGCCACATGCCGGCACCCATTATAAGTCAAAGCGCTTGGGTTATTACAATATTACTTCGTATATACTACTAGTAGTACTAGTGTAGTACTACCGTAGTACTTCAGAAGTACTTCAGAATGTACCAGTAGTATACTTCAGAAGTATATACTCCCACAAGTAAACTATACTTCAGAAATACTTGGGTTATTGCACGCCCACAAGTGCACATCAACAAAAGTACCGAGGGACAAGGATGGTACCTGCAGCCTTGGCCTGCTTGATTCCCTCCTGCACGGCAGCAGTGGTCTTGCTTACTATCTGATGCTGCTCCTCGGTCTCTTTGGCCTTCTTAGCCCTGCAAAACCACACATGTCAGTGGCGAGGGGGTATGTGACCAGGCATGCAGTGGACCACGACGGAAGCCAGGTCGAGAGGCGAACGGGGCGTCCGAGTGGGCAGGCCGGCCCGCCATAAGATATACTACTGATATACAAAGTTATGAGTCGCAAAGATGGTTGTTGAAGTTGGTATTGCAACTTCGAATTTCTATTTAAAAAAGCAAAAACGGACAAACATATATAGACCTAGAGTTTATCGCTCCTAGATGAGTTTTCATATACAGCCAGCGTCGACAGGCACATGCAGAGGATGCAGTGGACACCCTTGCCGTCTGCCCTCAGACCCCGCAGCTTCCAGTCCGAGCGCACAACGAGCATGTTACCCCCACTGTTTGCCCCTGCGGGCAGCACCAGGGCCAGCCAATCAAAACTCATGGCAGCACGCGCTGTGGGCGGCAACGCCCTGAGCATGGCTGCCACAGAACATGGAGCAGCACCCCTAGCCGGTGTGCCAGGCGCTGCTGCCACCGCCTCCCATTGGCGCCGCTGCTAAGTACTTCCCTGCCTTGTCGTTGCAGAACTCTTGGCCAAAATCGCCGCACTGCTGTCAGAGATCAGGGGGCTGTGAGACATGCATACAGGCGCAGGCAAATCCGCACTGTTGCGGAGCACACCGCGGGAATCAATGAGATGCACACAGGGTGGCTCTGACGACTGTTGTATTGTTAAATAACATTGCATTGTATTGTTGTCAGAGCCACCCTGTGTGCATCTCATTGAATTCCGCGATGAGCCCCTGAACAGTGCGGACATGCCGGTGTCCTGCGGCCTTATGCATGTCTTGTAGGCCGCTGAGCTCTGACCGCAAGTGCAGCACTCTGGGCCGAGAGTTGTGCAACGACAAGGCAGGGAAGTGCTTCGGAAGTACTTCAAGAAGTACTTGGCAGCGGCACCAATGGGAGGCGGTGGCAGTGCGGCCCAAGCAGCCAGCAGGGCTAAATCAGCAACCACATAGTTGAGGTACTTGAGCAAGGAACACTGCCCCCACCACACTGTAAGCCATCTCCAGCACTTGCCCCAAAGAGATGAGCACAGGCGTTGCACACAGGCATAATTCCACTGCTGAGCAGCAGCGCGTCCCCGCCATACTGCAGTGGTGGAATTATGGTGGCAATACCCACGCAATGCACCCGCGAAGGTTCACACACCCTGGCCCTTTCTAATTGGGTGCAAGCCATTTGCGGTGCAGTGTGCGGCATCGGGTGGGATGGTGCTGCTGAGCAAACGGACAGCATGCAGTGGGCCTTGCGCAAAACATGGATGGACTGAAGGACGGGAGTGACAGCCTGCATTGTAAAGGTAGGATAACAATATTCTCTGGGGTTTTGCCCTGGAATTTCGCCCCAGCCATGACAGTACCTGGGCTAATGATGTAAGCCATGTTGGAAATGTACTCTGCAGCATCCTTAGCCCACAAGGGTACTTACTGACTGGCGCATGATGGGTTGGGAACTAGTGGGTTGTGAGCAGTTGGGCAAAGCATCTCCATGTGCCTACCCTGGCGTGTTGCACCAGCCACAGCAGTACCTGGTCTTAGGGAAGTTTGAGGTTTTCAATGTCTTTTGGTTGAGCTAGTGGGTGTGAGCAGTTGGGCAAAGCATCACACGTGCCTACCCTGGCATGCTGCCCCAGCGACAGCGGTACCCCGACTTCGCAACGTCTCAGGTTCTCAATGTATGTTGGTCATTCACACTGTTCTCACGTGTTGCTGAGAAGCTTGCCAGACTCCTTGAATATGTCACTGATTGGCACCCCGCGAAAGATGCTGCTAGCACCGCTGCTGGCACCGCGTGCCTCTGCTTGCGCAGTGAAACGGAGGGGCGGGTGCAGCAGCGACGGCGGCAGAAACAGCACACGCGTCAGTGGCAGCGGCTGTGGCGGCGAAGGCAGCGAATGGGAGGGCAGTGTCATCCGCAGAAGCACCGCATGGCAGCTGCATCGCAGAAGCGGCACGGCAGTCCGTGGTACGACAACATAAAAGTCCGTGCCTCGGCTGATTTGAAAACGATGCGCAACGCATGCACGGAGGGACACCACCACCACCGCCAGCAGCAGCAGCGCCAAGCGCACCAACGTGACGCGTAGGGGGTGCCCCCAGCCGCGCACATGCCCCATCACCGGCATACCTCCATGCCAGCAGCTGCCTCGAGCAGCGGCAACAGCCAGGTGCCATTGCTCAACGCGCAATGCACCCATTCGATGATTAGGGCAACTCACCGCTGCTGGGAGCTGGGGTCAGGGCAGACACTGCATTTTCTACCAGCGTGGGCTTGGCCTCCTCTTTCTTCTTGAGGCTCCACATTGGTGCTCGACGCTGGCGGCTGCAGCTGGTGGGAGTGTCGTCTGCATGCTTTGTGTTGGTGTTTGACATGTTGCTGTTCAAACCGATACCAACCTTAAGGCAGGGCTCATGTGGTTGAGACGTCGTGCTCAGCAGCCGCACCAACAGTCCCCTTGGCCTTCACTGCACAGCTCTGCACAGGCATGTGAACATTATCAGGCATGTGAACATCATGCCACACATCCGCCCTGTCTCGCGTGCCGGCATGCCAGCAACACAAGCAGCAGCACCACCACAGTAGCGCGCCACATGCCAGTAACAGAAACGGGGCACCAGCCAACAGCGCCTGTCGCCCCCAGTGTGCCGACGTGTCTATTAGGTGCTGTGTCCAAGTGTTGGGCCTTGTAATAACAGTGAGCGTTCCGCGGCCGGCCAGGGAGCGAGTAGACACCCCTCACGCAGCAAGAGGCGGCCGCTGCGGACTCCAAAACAGACGTGGGCCAGACTGTGCCTCAAAACGCGGGGTGCCATCTTTCGTGCAAAAGCTTGGGGGGGGGGGGGGCACGCAAGGGGGGCCGCACACGCTGTAACGGCTGCACACTGCTCAGCAGCAACAGAGGCGCCGGTGTGCTGTGCTCACGCCTGCGGCTGCCGCAGTAGTCATGGCCTGCTGCCGCATCAACACGAGATGCCACTCCTACAGCCACGTTAAGACCCCCCCCTGCGCATGACGCCAGTCCCGGGTTCCACTCGGGCTGTACAAGACTTATGATGGGGGGTCAATGGGGGAGGGCGGCTACGGTACGGCTCGGTGGCTGCGGCCCTCGGCTGCTGCTGCCTGCGCTCAGCACTGCTGCTGCTGCTGCTGCTGAGCACCTTCCGCTGCTGGGGCTGCTGCTGAGCGGCGTGGCACGCGGCCCGCACAGTGCAAGAGTCAACGACCTCTCGCAGCAGTGTGTAAAACGGTGCCTGCTTTACACACCGTTGCATGCTGGGCCGCCGCTTTTGGTGCTCTGCGATTGCGGTGCCACTGCCAAATAAGCGCCGCTGCTGCCGCTGGGCGCTGCAGGCGGTGATAGCCTGCTGAGCACTGCTGCTGCCGAGCACTGCCGCTGAGCACCGCCACCCGCGGCCGCCATGCAAGCGCATGCCCCATACACACTCTCTGGCGCCGCGTGGCGCGCAACCTCAGCGCTATACCGTCAGCTTGGTCGTCGACGGCGTCACCGCATTGTGCAAATCTTCCTCCGCCGCTGCCGCCGCTCCCACCGCCACCTTTGCCTGCTGCGCCGCGCCGCCCC
>JAULBY010020721.1:0-18794 GCA_032358315.1 Ophiocytium majus | reverse complement strand
TCATAACTCTCCCCCCCCCCCCCCCCCTCCTTTCCAGATCACCTTCACCGGGAGCGGCCCCACGGGGTCCCGCATCATGCGCACCGCGGCGGAGCGTGTGACGCCGGTGACGCTGGAGCTTGGCGGCAAGAGCCCCGCCATAGTGTTCGATGATGCCCAGCTGGAGCGCACTGTTGAATGGGTCATGTTTGGCTGCTTCTGGACCAACGGGCAGGTGTGTGTGTGTGCAAGGGTATACTACTAGAAGTCTACAAAGTACTTCTGGAGCATTATTATTCGGCCTGGGTTCGACTGGGGTTCGGTTCGGTCCGGTTCACTTCGGGCAGAGTTGGTAGGGTTCGGCACCCCTGGCCGAGCAAGCTTCGGCCTGAGTTTGTTGGGGCTCGTTCGGGTTGGGTTCGGTGCCGAACCCGCTTTCTAGTAAGGGCACATAATGTTACCTACGCGTGACGGTTGCCCACACACGCGGTGGCTCTTGACGTGCGGCGGTGCATGGCCACCCCTTGTTGGCACGCCTGCACTGCCTGACGCCCTGCCCCAGCCTGCACCCGGCAGCCGTGCTCCCAGCCGGTGGTATGCTACGCGGTGCCATGGGGCGCTCGCTTGCCACCGTCTTGCGAAGTAGCCCCCTACTTTTTTCTGGTGCTTTTTGAAGTGATGTGTTCCCCCGTGTTGTTTTGCGTTCAGCAATAGTAAATGCTAGGGTACATGACTGTATACTTCAAAATACCTTGTAGTCATTGCTTGAGCGACTTCCACAGTAGTGTGCCCCCATTCATTTTGGCTTTATCAAAACTTTCAGCCCGTGCGTCTACTACGAACAAAACGGTACAACATCAACGACAGTCACCGTTCCAGCCAGCTTGGCTGCCTTGGCGGACGGTCCCCAGCGTGCCTCCTGCGCAGTGCCGTTGGCTTCATTGCTAAGACCCCCCCAACCCCTCCCCCCCGCCCCCCCCCTGCTCGCCACAGATCTGCTCGGCGACATCACGCCTGCTGCTGCAGGAGGGCCTGGCGGAGCGCTTCCTGGCGCGCCTGGTGTCTGAGGTAGGCTGCTGCGCGCCGCTGCTGCTGCTGCTGCTGCTGCGCGCTGCTGCTGAGCACGATGCCTACAGAGGCAGCTCGCTGCAGGCGCGGCGAAGGCGGCATGCACTGCATGGAGGAACGTATTTTCTGTGCGGAGCCTCGAGGGGGCTGAGCAGGCGGCGGGAGATGTTTGCCGTGTGTTGTGTACCTTGCCAGGAGATGCTGGTGGAGTTTTAATGATTTGCATGTGTGGGCGTGAAGGGACGCAGGGACAGCATGTCGGCATGAAGCAGTGGAGTGGCCATGCTGAGCTCAACACTGTCGCCACATGATGCCTCAAGAGCATGCCTGGGTTTGAACAAGACCTGCAGGCCTTGTACCCCACTCCCCCATACTACTAGTAGTATATGCCTTGCAACTTGCCGCTGCGCGTGCCACGGCGCTAGCCGCCACCGCAGCCACCACACAATGTCTCCCTGCACCCAGGCTCAGCCCCTGCACCTTGTATTGTGTGCACGCGGCCTGCGCGTTCGCACAGGTGAACAAGATCAAGGTGGGCCCGCCCCTGGAGGAGGGTGTGAAGCTGGGCCCCCTGGTGAACCAGACGCAGCAGGAGAAGGTTCTGGGGTTTGTGGAACGCGCGCGGGCGCAGGGCGGCAAGGTAAGCGCGCGCACGGCGGCTGTGGAGTGTGTGGCAGCACTCCACTTGCTCAGTTTCATTCGCTACCTACTTCAAAGGTACATAAATACGTCCAAGTATTTGTGAAGGGCCTGTGTGTGGCCGGCATGTTGCGCACCGCGGCACCAGGGTGAGCGTGCGCGTGTGTGTGTTTGTTATATCATGTACGAGCGGATAGCAGCGGGGGCGAGGCACGAGCACTTACAAGTGCTAGTGCAAGTGAAGCCTCACCCAGCAGCACTGTGCTGCAGCATCCATTGAAACACTCTGGCGTCACAGACACGGGTGCTAGATGCAGCTCCACCAGAAAAGAATTGCCTGGCAAGTGTACAAAGAGGCGCCCTGGATGTGCGCAAAAATACTGTGCGCTTGCAGTGTGCAGTGCGCTGTCATGCCACCGCCCTGCCACGCCCCCCCTCTGCCAGCCGCCTGTTGTTGAGACTTAGTGCGTAGGGCAGCCGCAGCCGCGGCCGCACGCTCAGCACACGAGCGACAACGCAGCCCGCCACCAGCCTGCTGCACAGATTTTCTTGCGCGGACACCAACCCCGTTCACTGAGACCATTGCGAGACCTTTGCTCAGCTACTACTATTTGGTCACGGCGCACAATATATTTCATGTCACACAAAAATACAGCATCCTTCAAGCATTTCTACGGAAGCCTGATGTACGGCGTATATGCCAAATAAGCACATCTGTGTGGTGGATAAGTTTCCCTAGTGTACGGTACGCCGTACCCACATACTACTAGTAATACTCTTATGAAACTCCACTGAGGGCGCGGAAAGCCCTTCGCACACGGTGCGTGTGGCCAGAAAAAGGGACCAGATAGGTAGCGGAAAAGCTGGCAATGCTCAGCACTGCGTACTCTAAGGGAAGCCTGGCATGTTGCCAGAGCATTAGTCTAATGGATTACAGCCCCATTGTCCCAGGGAACCTGCTCCCATCCCCACCCAGCTCCCGGTACACCATGCTCCCTCCCCACACCAGGGGCCGCCATGTAGTCCATGACACCACGTAGTACGTCTTACAGTGTACAATCAGAATTTCGTGCGCTGCGACCCATCACTACGCAACACTCTGCCGCTGTGCACTACCGGGTGTGCAGGTTCTGTGCGGCGGCGCGCGCCCGCCCAGCCAGAGCAAGGGCTGGTTTGTGCAGCCAACGGTGATTGCGGGCGTGCGGCCTGACATGGAGGTGTGGCAGCAGGAGATTTTCGGGCCCGTGCTTTCCGTCATGACCTTCAAGACGGAGGTGAGAGCCAGTGTACTTGTACAAGTACAGTGCACTCGCGATTTATTTTTCTTTAATTTAGTGCGGTTTGCGGTTTCGTGCGGGGTCCAGAGACCTGTCACGGACCGCATGATTCTACATGAACGATACACAATGCCTTATTTGATTCAGTGCAGGTCTTTGTTTGCGCTTAAGGGCGTCCAAGAGCCCATGCCATGCGTGCCAGCGCGCACGTGACGATGGCACATGCCCGGCAGCGTGTGCACACGAACGCACAAAGTTCTCTGAACAACCAAGTGTAGTACTTCTGCAGTATGTGCCATGGTGGTGCGGGGTGCTGAGCAATGTCTTCTCGTGGCAAGCGACAGAGGAGGGCAGCATGCATGATGATGCCAATTCCAGTCACACACGCCATGTTTCCAGTCAAGCACACCATGTGCACAGGTTTTTTTGGTGCCCCAAGCGGAGGTTAGTGAAAGTACATGGTACCGGTACTAGAATTATGCAGGGTACTGTACATTCACACCATGTGCTTGAGTTATTTGGGTACCTAAACCACATCTCTTGATGTGCGCACATGAGCCATCTTGGCTGGGTGCATGCCTGCACGGGCACCCCCAGAGTGGCAACCCCTGCCGCAGATGCCTAGAACTCCATCGCTCCCAGTTTGGAGCATTCACATAACATCGTGATGTATGCATTCATAAATGTTTTACTGTAGTACTCAGTACACATCATGTATTTCATGTAATTAATAGGTACACAAATGTCACATCTGTCAGAACTGTTCATGTTGCACTGCGTATAATTTACAGTGTATGCCCTCTGACCCGTTGTTCCGCGCCTGGCACTGTGGTTATGATTCCCACTGCCACTTCTCAGGCGGAGGCGATTGCGCTGGCCAACGACTGCGAGTACGGCCTGGCGTCTGCCATTTTCTCGCGCGACGAGGAGCAGCTGGACCGCGTCGCGGTGCAGCTGGAGGCCGGCATTGTGTGGCAGAACTGCAGCCAGGTGCGCACCAACCACATGACTGGTAACTGGTACACTAGGCAGTACCTTGGTCACGCCAAATGTGTAGTATGACAGTACTAGACACCACCTGCAAGCGGCCATAGTCAGCGCAGCTGTGCCTGTTCTCAGCGAGCGCTTGCATCAATGCCCAGCGCGGCTGGCACCCCGCCTGCCGGTCAACGCGTCATCACGTTTTCGCACCAGCAGATGTTCTTGTAGCATTGTGCCGGCATCGCAGCTTGGTGTGGCACCCCCCCCCCTGCTTGGGGCATCTGCAGTGCTTGCCCCATGAGCATGTCTACACTGTTGGCTGCCGCATTCCAGCCTTAATACCCGGGTTGTTGGCGAGCGTACAAGTGCAAATCAACTAAGTACTACAAAGTACTTCTGAAGTACTACAGTACTCAAGCCTGCAACTGATTTTTAACGGCAGTCTTTCACCCCCTGCTGGGTGCCGCCTGCCTCCAAAGGCACGCACCACGGCTGCTGTCCTCCCTGCACACTACTGTCATCTCTTTCTGATGTCCAGTAAAGCTGACAGCGTTGCGCGGTGCGTGTGCACCCGTCTTGCCCCTGTTGCTTAATGGTTGCAGCCCTGCTTCTGCCAAATGCCGTGGGGCGGGTTCAAGCGCAGCGGCGTGGGGCGCGACCTGGGCGAGTTTGGGCTGGAAAACTACCTGGAGCCCAAGCAGGTCAGGCAATTTATCAATTTTAGGAAGTGGTAGCGGGCGTGGCCTGGCAAGCTAGCACTGCAGGCCTTAATACTGGCTCAGGCACATATGAGACGCGTTCATGAACTGCGCATGTGTTTGCGTGACTCGCTACTTGCCACCCATGTATGATTTGTTGACGAGGCTCCCCGGACAAAGGGGGGTTGCGTCAGTAGTCTTGATTGTCTGAAATGTCGGGCACTTTGTCAATCCGAGCCGCCTGTAACCTGTACACGCCTTCCCACACAGAACGTGTCAGCTCTTTTGTTTGTTGAGAATGCTGCATGGCGCGCTTGCATGGGGGTGCTGTGTGCCCCACCACACTTGTTGTGGTGCTTTCTCAAGCACTTCCTGAACTACTCCGAAGCACTTCTGAAGTATCATCATTTGCGTTGCCATCGCCGTGCCGCTGGTGTCCGCCGTGCGCGACTCTGTCAGATCGTGCGCTACGGCAAGGATGAAGACCTGGGCTGGTACCAGCAGGCCAAGCTGTGAGCTGCTGAGCACCGCAATGCTGAGCACAGCTGCTGAGCACTTGTGGCAGAACCAGCTTGCGGCCGCCACTCCCCGCACGGCTGCTGCTACAAGCTTGTCACGCTGCTGATGCTGCTGAGCCCAGCACCAGCTGGTGAATGCCATGCTGCTGACCATGCATGGTGGGCTGCTGAGCACAGCCAGCTGCCAACCAATGCCGACCCGTGTCACCATCACTGGTGGGACGTGCTTCCCCCCCCCTCCCGTCCTTTTCCTTTTAATGTGTGTGAGGTAGCGACTCCAGTGTGTTCCGCACGAAACCAATGAGCCAACCCAGCAGTCTAGCCTGCAGAGTGCCATACAGTGCCCGGTCTTCCTTGGGTAACGTGTGGTGAGGCTGGTGGCGCTGCACTCTGTGTTTAACGGGAACTTCCGGCAGGTGCTGGCAGCGGATGGGAGCCAGTAGAAAACAACGGCCTTGTGCGTTTGCATACTGTTGCATCAATCCAGGACATGAGCACTTTCATTGCTGCTCTTGGTGCTGCACAACGGCATCTTGTGTGCTGAGCACTGCTGGTTGCAGTCAGAGGCTCCTGGTGCTGCTCCACACTTGTCTGCAGCTTTGAGTGCCAGTGACTGCTCCTGCTGCGGTTGTTGTACATGATGTTGTACATGATGCCGACATGCAAGCTGCTGTGGCAGGCACATACTCCAGTATATACATGTACTTACCCCCTGCATGTACCGCAGGCACAACCATGGCACACAAAACGCAGCCTGCTCCACAGACCAACACCAGTTGCGGGTAGAAAAACATTGTTTTAAGTGTATGAAACCGGCGCAAGGCAGCACCGCCACTGTTCCTAGCTCGCATCTTCCAGCGCAAAGCGGGCGAAGCGACCCCGTGCAAGTATTGCGTTGCCGCTGCCGCCACGGCTCTCGCCTTGCTAAGCCCCTGCAAGTGCCGCGCTGTGGCGGCGACCTGACAAAGACTGTTCCTGTAAGTCAAGAGCAAGAATGCGCCTGGTTCTCAGGAAGGTTCCTAGGAGCGCAGAATGTCCTCCGCGTACCGCTGCACCGGGGGGCCCTGGCCCTCCCACTCGTACCCCTGCTCCTTCTGCTCAGCATTTGTGCGGCACGCAAGCAGCAGGAGTTGCACACAAGCAGCGGCAGTGCACGGCCGTTTGAGGTGAGCGGGCATGTTTCATGTACATGGGGACATGAGCCGAGAGGCATGCAATGAATTTGCTGTGGTGCGCGCCTGCGTAGGTTGCAACAGTGGGGCACACAGTACACCCTTCTACAAGTTGGTTTGTGTATTGGACATGCTAATACCAGCTGCATGCGTCTGGACAGGGCAGTCCCTGCCCCAAGCGGAGTTCACGTGTGCACCGCACTAACATTTCATGTGTGTGTTTTCAAAAGGACAGTATGCAGTATATCAACTTCAAGTACTTTGAAGTACACACTGCGAAGCATACACACTATTTTATTCAAATTCCGCTTAGGGCGCGGAAAGCCCTTTGCACATGGTGTGCGTGTGACCAGAGAAAGCATGATCAGACATGCTGTTGCAAGCGAACAAGCTGGCAATGCTCAGCACTGCGTACTCTAAAGAAAGCCTGGCATGTTGCCAGAGCACTACTCCAACAGATTTCAACCCCATGTCCCAGGGGACCTATTCCCACCCCCACTCAGCTCCTGGCACACCATGTACTTTTGAAGTACATCCTTCACATACTTCTGAAGTATACACTACTTCTGAAGTGCGTAGTATACACTGAAGTACCAATACATACACTTCAAAAATATACACTACTGGTACTTCTTAGTACTTCACAAAAAGTTTGGTATGTTCTCGTGCATGCCCACGCACCTCCCATGCCTCCTGGAACACCTTGACTATCTCGCTCTTGGCATCCTCGACGCTCTGCACCATCTGCTTGCGCGCCGGCACGGCAGCAGCGCAGCAGCACACCAGCAGGAAACAACATGGCCAGCCATTTGGCCATCGCAATGTGCGGCACATGCTGCTTCGGCAGCATGGAGCTCACACATACTAGTCTGATGTGCACACAAAGTGCAAGGCTGGCGTGCAGGCAAGGCGTGCAATCGCAAGGCTGGCATCAGCTGCCACAAGCGCCAGTCACTCAGTGGCACTGCCTTCCACTGCACCTTCAGCTTGTGTTTCAACAACGCACCCACGTTGTGGCCACAAGCCAGCAGCCTTTGTTAGAGTCGATGATGCGTCACACTCCTGTTATGATTGCTGCCTCATCAGAAAGGAAACGTGTCTGTTGTATGTGTGTGTGGGGGGTGCGTCATCATGCCAGCAGTGCCCATGCAGTTTACATGCACGGTTCCAGTGTGTGCCACAACTTTTGGCGTTCTGAAAACGCACCTGCCGGAAGCCAATCCTGAACTCATCCGTGAGCGCGCCGGAAGTGACACGGATGTCGAGGCCCAGCCTGTCCACGGTGGTGAGCACCACGTTGTCAACGTGCTTGACCCCCAGGAACTGCTTGCACACCAGCGTGAGGTCCCCCTGGCGCCCCTTGTTGATCTGCGGCGGGGGGGCGTGGGAGGCAAGGATGGTGTGCTTGCTCAGCATGCACTCACACACATGTGTTCTGTGACCATACCGCGGTGCAGTGTTGCACGCTCGCTGGGCTGAGCCGCACAAGCACAAGGGGCCATGCACCAAGTACCCTGCAACCAAGCCGCAGCGATGTGCTTCGTGCTTGCCGCAGCCCAGCAGCGGCAGTGCTAACGGTACAAAACAGTGCACGCAACCGTAGGAGGGAGCAGGTGCGCACTGCATGTGTGTGCCCCCACAAGCCCCTGGATAGCATACTGCTCTAACACCTAAGGTGTCTAAGGTACCGATGTCCAACCGCGCCAGCGTGGTGTGTCAAGCAGCAGCATTGGCGACACACAGCTAGTGATGCAACTGGGCGGGCGGCACTTCCCAAGCCACGCCGTTTTGAGCACTAGTTGCGGTTCAGCTGCAGCCCTGGGGAGCGCCTGCGCAGGGCATATCTCAGGCGCGCGCCTTCCATGGCGTGTTCTGCCGCGCGACTTCAGAACACATGAAATGATTGTGGCAGGTGGCAGGTACCTTGGCCGCAATGCGGGCCGCCTCGTCCGCCAGGATGTCTGGCTTGGCCTGCTGGTACTCCTCAACGTCAAGCCACTTGCTCAGCACACCATACCCGCCCACATAGTAGATCTGCATTTGACACACACCACCAGCAGCGACGGCAGCGACAGCAGCAGCAGCAGCAGGGTGAGTGGGCTGACACCAACGGAGCCAGCCCCTGTCCTATATGACAGGAAGCAGCTGACACAGCAACGCTCTGGCACTTGAGAACGTTGGAGCACCGGCAGCAATGACAGCTGCAGCAAGCGGTGCCCCTGCTGCTGACAGCAGCCATGCATCGTCTGCCAACGCCATCGCACACAGAGCGCAAGTGCAGGGTTCACAGGAGTTGACAAGGAGTTGAAGTTTACACTTCAACTTGCCTTGTCGGGCTTGAGCTTGTAGAACTTGAAGCGCGGGCTCTGCGTGAGCTGGTCGGCGTAGCTGTGGGCGAGCGAGAAGCTGGCCTGCGCACGCGGCAGCCAAAAAGTGTGTGCGTCGCAGGCAGCAGCAGCGGTGAGCAACACACCAGCAGGAATGACGGTGGCGCAGCACTGTTCAGGCGCATGTGCATTGTGGTGGGACAACAGGTGGCCAATCATAACCATGGGCAGGCTGCAGTCGCAGCAGGATTGTCACCGCTGGTCCTGCTGCACACAGAGGTACTGGGCTTGCCCAACCACAACTTCTACTTGACCCAAACTCCAAGTAGAGCTTGAAGTTTGCGCCCCCTGAAAGTGTGCTGTGTTGCCGCCGTACGCCTGACCCCCGTGGTGCGTATGCCCCTCGTGGGCACATGTATTTGAAGTTGGAGTAACCTAACTAAGTGCCGCCTCACCTTCAGCTGGATGAGCACAGATGTGATGGCCCACACAAATCATGGCCCATGGCTATGGCCGACGGGGATTTGCAACCGAAATTTCTTTGGCCATGGCCGGCGGTGACTTGGAATCGAAGTTGAAATTTCATAAACGTGCACCTTGAAGGCTGGATGCACCCTGCTGTACTTCAACTTGTACCAGTGGCAACGCGCCGACACCTCGAGTTGGATGAGCTACATCATCGCCGTCCACCTCGTTGATGTGGCCCACCAGGGTCACACGGCTCATGGCCACTGCAGACTCGGACTTCCTACTTAATGCGCGCTTTGACATGGAGCCGGATGAATCCTTGTGAACTTCAACTTATACTAGTGGACACTTGAGTTGAAGTTGGAGGATGTCAGCACTCTCACCTTGAGCTGGATGAGCTCATCATCGTCGTCCACCTCGCTGATGTGGCCCACAAGGGTCACACGGCTCATGGCTGCCGCCGGCTGACTGGACTCCGCTGGCGGCGTCTGGCACAGCAGCGACACCTATAATACAAACCAACGGCCAGGGGACCATGGGCAGGGCACACAGCGCATGGCGCCACCGCTGGGTGAGAGGCACAGCAGTGGAGAGAGCACCTCCATGCCGGGGGGGAGCAAACGCACGGCATATGCAGCGTAGCGTCCTTTGTTTTTTTAATTGCGGGCGTACCTTCGAAAACCTTGCAGACTCAATAAAACATGCATATCAAGAAGATAACTCTTTTGAGATAAGAAGGGTTTCAAAGGCCTGCAGTGCTCGCTGGTGTGGCGTGAATGCGCCACTTCAGGCCCCCTCGCATATATGGGCGCGGGCTGCATACACACACACCATGGTGTGTCACGAGCCGTCACAACAGCCGCCTGTGCACGCAATGGCACACGGCGCGCACGTAGTACTTCTTATATAGTACTACTAGTAGTACTTCGACGTACCATTATACTACTAGTAGCACTACTGGAGTTTGATGAAAGCACCACGGTAGCATACTGCTACTGTCGAAGTTATATCAATGGCACTTGTGCGCCTGCAAGCGCGTGCAAGCGCCCACATCATGCTAGCTGCACTTCACTAGTCATATAAAGTAGTGTATGTATACGCATGTGTGCATGTGCCAGCAGGTGGCTGCACTGCGCCGCGCCACGGCGCCCGGTGCCATGGCGCGTGACAAGGCAGCCATGTTTTAGTGAGAGGTGCTGTAGTGGGCCAAGGCGCACCTTGTTGTTGGCCTTGATGTTCTTGGTGTGCAGCGACGCCTCAGCCAGCAGGAAAATCTGCGCGCAGCATGCACAGCGTACGCCACACACGCAGCACATCGATGAGCATGTTGAACCACTTGTTGTGAAAAAAGGGTCTTTGTTTCATGTGGCAAACCGTGCCAGCAACCTGTGCCGGCCACACTGTGAAACTACTGCTGAGCAGCTGTGCTCACCGGCCTGCCCTGCGCGCCCAGCACGCTGCCTACCAGCAGCACCACCTCTTGCTGAGCACAGCACCTACTGCTGAGCACACTCACCGGCCAGCCCTGTGCGTCCAGCACGTAGTCCACGTGGCTGCCATCGCTGCCTACCAGACTCTTGCTGAGCAAAGCACAGTGCATGCCTACTGCTGAGCACACTCACCGGCCAGCCCTGTGTGTCCAACACGTAGTCCACGTGGCTTCCAAAGGGCGCCCCCTGAAGCTGTGGGTCGTCATTTGGGCTGAAGGTGCACAGGGAGCCGCTGCTGGCCACGTGCGTGACTGTGCGCGCACGCTCCACCGTGCTCAGGATAATGGCCTGTACATACACGGCACCACGTACAAAACAAGTATAGCCAAGTATTTTGTATACAAAGGGAGCATGTGGCGCGCACATGCTATTGTGTTGTGCAGAGTTTGTGTTTGTGCGTGACTGTGCACAAGCACTCCACTTTGCTCAGGATGATGGCCTGCATAGACACGCTACCACATACACAAGCAGTATATACATGTGTTATACACGTGCTCCCAATTTGGCCAAAAATAGGGAGCACGTGGCACGCACATGCATTTGTGTGTGTGCAGCGCCCATATGGTTGGGCAGAGCTGCACAAGCAGGATTGACAGCTATGTCACCACGGGCGCATGGGTAGATAGTTTTTCAGAAATAAGAAACTAACATACTTGAAGTAGTAAATACACAAGTTATCCCCCAAAATGGCCTGCGTTGGCAGCTACAGAAATCAATGCATTCTTACTCTGCAAGGTTTCTGAAATAAATATTTGAGTGGCTCCCGAAGTAACCCCCGCCCCCCCGTTTGTTTTGTCAACCCCTGAAGTCTCCACCTGGGCAACAACTTCAGACATAATGCACATATAACTTATCATTATAAAAAACAATAATACTTCAGAAGTAATACTTAATGAAGGTTTGTTCAAGAGCACTTGGCTGTGTCTGTTTCAGGCAGTCCACACCATGCGATCTGTCTATGGCGCACACCAGGCGCCCGCTTGGCCTGCCCAGCCCACCAGTAGTGTCAAAATGAAAAACAGTGGCAGGGGTGCAGGTTCTGCGCAGCCGTCGGAGCTGGTGATGTTGGTAAGAGACATGTGCCGCTAGTTATGTCAGACAGCACTTTGATCACGTGCTACAGTTGACAAGCCACAGCCCGCCAGCACAACTTGCGCCACGGCAAGTAGCGACTGCTTGTGCCTGTGCAATGCCAGTGTGGCACAAGGCAAAAGATCGCTGAGCCCAGATCCTGCTGTGGCTGGGGCAACATGCCAGGCCGAAGCCGAGGGTGGGTTTATCGGGTCAGCCCCAAGAAGCCCCCACAGTACGAGTGTGTCATTCCCATGGAAGCATTTACAACAACCAACGTTGACCGCCACTGGGGGACTACAAAAAACTTGTCAATGGCGAAAGCACTAGACACCTGTGCCTTCTTTCATTGTATTGCAGGTGGCGTGAACAGAGGTACTTCGCCCCCCCTTTCAAATGAGCAAAGCGGAAAGCACCCTCAAGCAGCGCTGCTTGTAAAAGCTGTGAGATAAACAGGCTACGCGAGCCTGCACAACCCTTGCAAACTGTGTGTAAATCGCTTCAAGCATAGTGCACTTCGCCTGTGCACTATGGTGTGGAACGGTGTATATACTTCGAAGTACATACTTCGAAGTACTTCGAAGTATGTGAATCTCATCTAGGAGCGATAACTCTAGATGTCCATGTCTCCCCAAATTCATGTGCTTCAAAGTACTTCTAGTATATACTACTGTAGTAGTTCACAAGTATATATGTATGTGAGTGCAGGTGTAGCACATATGCTGCGTGCCGGCACCTTCTTGGAAACTGCACCTTGAAAGTGCATGTACTTCAAGAAGTACCCTTCACAATACTGATACCACAATGTACACATGCACACATATAAATACCAGCCACACCCACCAACCCACTCACCAAGATGGTGGCGCCAGACACAGTGCACGTTGGCTGCCCACCACCGCAGGAGACCCACTGCTGCATTTCTTGCCCCTGCAATCCCACCCTGCTACGCCCCACTGCCGCACTGCACTACCCTGACACTGCCAGCACACAGCAGCCTTCTCGCACCACCCCTCACAGGCATCCAAGCGCGCTGCCAACCTGACCAGGCTGCCGTCACCAAATCAACACTATTACAAACGCCTGCACCTGGCAAGCCGCGGAAGAGGTGATGCCTCAGCAGGCACTGGAAACATGTGCGCCATGTCCTACCCTCCTGCAATACACAACCAATGCTGGTGGCACCGCTGTATTGCCGTGGGCGTCGTTACTGGCGTAGGGGCGGCATCAGAGGCCAGGGCACATGCTACGGGGGGGGATGTGTGCGCATGCGGCGTTGCTACTGCAACCTTGAAGTGGGAGGCTGCTGCACAATGTGCCATTCACCAGCGCTGCCATACGCGGGCAGGCTATCATGGATCATCCGCAGCATACATTTGGTATACAAATACAGTGCCGTCGTGACTCAGTGCGCTTTGATTTAGTGCGGTATGCGGTTGGTGTGGGGTCCAGAGACCTGTCACAGACCACACAATTACATTGACAATATACACAATGCCCTAATATGGTTGAGTGCAGGTCTCGCTTCAGTGCCGGGTGCTAGTGAGGTGACACTACCCCACACTAAATCGCCAGGGCACACAGTACATGAATTCACACCCTAGCATCCTTCGCGCCGTTGGCACGGTGTGCGTGGTCATACACTGTACTTGCAGTCGAAGTTGGAGGCTGGTGGTCACCATCCAAAAACATCTCGAATCACCGGCAGCACCCATTTTTCTACGTAGGCACTGTACTAGTAGTTTTATGTACTTGCACTTGTGTGCGTGCAAGGGCCCATGTCATGCAAGCCAGCATGAAGCAATGCTTTAACTCAAACACATGTGCTTACCATTTTAATTCGTGTGTACTTTCGTGAAGGAGTTAATTTACTTCGTGTATGCGCGGCCCTGAACAGACACGCTCACAACCTGGAATGCGCACTGGCACTCAACAGCAGGAAGTACTGCTGCCAGGTAGCCTCAGCCGCTGGCTGTAAATATAGTAGTACACACTACTAGTACACACATAAGAGCACACACCTTGTCATCCTCTGCGCCGTTGACCTTGGTCTGAGGCGCCGCCGCAGCCACCATGCTCGCCACCGCCGCGCCCACCGGCCTCCGCCCCACCGAGCGCGCCACCCCCGCCGCCGCCGCTGCTGGCGCCGCCACCGGCACAAACGCGTGGGCGCCGCCCGCCACCACCGCAGCCAAGCACACTGCAAGGCATGCTGCGCGCCGCCTCCTGTGTGGGGTGGCCAGGTGTGTGGGAAGGGAGGGGGGGGAGTGGCGGTGCAGCGGCGGCGGTGGGTGGCGGTGATGGTGGGTGTGGAGTGCATTAAGTGTCAGGGACTGTGACTCAGGGTTGTCTGAGGATGGTGGTGTGGGGTGGGTTGACAGCACTGCAGGGGCGAGGGTTGACAGGCAGGCCACTGCGTGACAGCTGCGCCAGCTTCACTGTGCTTGCCGGCCTGCCGCACCAGTTGGCTGCATGGCGCATGCACGAGCACTGGCAGTTGTGGCCGAGGCTCCCCTGAAGGAGGGGCCGACGCAGCCAACATGATCCAGGGGGTGACAGGACACGACTAGGAAGGTGTATTGCGTGCCTGCGTGTGATGCATGCTGCCGGGGGGGAGCTGACTAGCGAGCAGCTGGCTGCACAGTACTGCTGCCACTGCTACATTTGTGTCAAGGCACGAAATTCCGAGCGGACAGGAAGGCGCTCCTCGCAACGCTGTTGGCGCCACGCCTGCTCCCAGCAGCCATGCCGAACACGGCGACAAGGCTCATGACTGCTCTGCTACTGTCACTACTTGCACGCACGCCGCGCGTGGGTGGTCGCAGACAATTGGGGCGCCAAATGGACCTGACCCCCGTTCTGCTGTGCTGCATGTTTTTCGTGCATGCACCGTTGTTACGGTATCCTGTCGCCACCCCTCACACACTCAGTCGCTGCCGCGCCTTCGTCTGCGTCAGCACAAACACTCCGCAGCCATCGCCGGAGGCCACGCCCCACGCCAAGGCACCAGCGGGGCAGACATTCACTGTATGTGTGCTGCACGTGTGTCGAGAACAGCACTTTGGCAGCAATCGCACACACAGCAGTTTACGCGGCGAGTGCCTGTGCCTGCCCGAGCGAGCGGCACAGGAGGCTCACCTGGTGATAGCCATGGCGGGACGGTGGTGGTGTTGAGACACTATGCAGCTGGCCCTGGGCTGCCCGTGCTAGGCGCGCTGCAGGTGGCGTGTGCGGTCTGCACCGCGGTTCGCGCACCCCAAACTCAACTTCCCCCTTGGTGTGCTCAGCAGCACTGTCGCCTATTGTGCTCAGCAAGAGATGAACCACTCCCGTCACGGGAGCACAGGAATGAAATGCGCCCCCCCAGCTGCTGGTTGGTGCAGCTCGTCCACCTCCTTTCAAGTTGCATGCAGGTGCACGCTAAGGTGGCAAGGCATTTATGCCATGTCAAAACTTAGGGGTTCACAACTCCATGGCGTACATCATTAGCAAGGGGAAGAAGATCCGTTGGCACCCTGCACTTTCCGCTGTGCTCACATATGCCTGTGCAGGACCTTTTGCATCGCCATGCTCCTGCGTGAGCTGAGGGATAGGAGCAGTGACACATGCTTACAGCGTGAGATGCTCGCCGCCGCTGATAGGCATCAGCGGCAGCTCTTGGTTGTTTTCATCTGAAGTAACTTTGGCCCAGCAACACACACAGGAAAGAGGAGCAAGACCACACGTGGCACAGTACTACTTATTTATAATGGTATTCACATCATAACTATTCCATAAAGGCGCTGTACGCCTCTCGCCGCCCTGCGCTGCCCTTGCCGCCGTTCACGTCCGCAACGCACTCGTCCAGCACCTGGCCACGAGCACAAGACACACACCCAAGCACATCCCAACGCAAAGTCATGAGTTCTCATGTCCGCACGTTGCAGCAGCAAGTGGGGCACGATGGCTGCCCAGTCCGCATGCACTTGACACGGGTTTATGCTGTGGCTCCATGTCAACGCATACACCTCTGAAGTATATGCGGCTGGCCGACGATTGTCTCAGCAAGCACGTGGAACTGCCCTAGCCTTCTGAAGTGTTGGCAGGCGTGCTCTGGCAAGCTGCTGCAGGCACACATCAGGTGCGGGCTGGCGCGAGGCTCACCTTGCTAATGGAGCTCGCCAGGGAGATGGCGCACTGCGTAACGCCCGCCAACTGCTGAGCAGGAACACCGCCTGCGCCCTGCTTGTGCACGCCACACACGGCGCCGCTGGCCGCGACGGCCACCACCACACGCGCGTCCACGCACGCCTCCTGCCCACGTGCGTATTGCCGTCATGGAGTGTGGTGCACAGAAGCGGCAGTTACGGGAGAGGGCACAGATGAGCGGCCAACCATGTGAGATGGGACCCGCAGCGTTGGCCGCGCGTCGAATGGCCGTTGGCGCTGTGCATGCACACGCACGCCTCCAGCGCATGCGCGGAATTGCCGTCATGGAGTGTCGCACAGAGAAGCAGCAATTCTTGGCAGAGAGCGCAGGATGAGCTCAGCGGCGGTGCATGCCAGGCAGGAGCCGCAGGGTGGGGGCCGCAGCCTGCGGCCACACACCACACGGCTGTCGGTGTGGTGCATGTGTGTGCGGCAGCGACACCGCGTGACATGCATGAAGCAGGCAAGTGGTGCGTGAAGAGTACGCCGAGGCTGACCAACGGTTTTTGTGCTGTCCTCTACTTGATAAATAGAGCGAAGAGAACATGTTCGCCGGCTTGGTTGTGCTAACTAGTCTGCACATGCCAGTAAAAATGGTACCGCCGGGTACACAGTGAACGCACTTCACATGAGTGTACCGTATGCCATGCGCATGCAGGGGGGTATGGAAGCCGGCCTCACCTCTTCTATGCTTGTGTCCACAATGAACTGCCGCCCCACCTTGCTCAGTGATATGCATATGGGCAGCTGCGGCGCGCGGCAACAGACAGGCCATGCAGAGCAAGGCAGCTAGCATCAGACCACATGTGATCGTGTCAATGTGCTGTGGGAGTGTGCACCACCAGAGTGCGACCATGACCGCCCGCCACTGCAGAGTCACGTTTTCCCAGGTTGGAAAAACAACGGCTAGGGTGCCAGTATATTACGCTCGCTGCAGTTGGCATCTGGCATGACAGACGTAGCGAGCACCGCAGAGACCACCACTCGGTAAGCGCACCAGTGCTAACATCCAGTGCCACCAATGGCACCAGGCACCCCCCAAGGGGGCCACGCCAGCAGCACCCTCTGCTGCACGGCAGCACACACAGCCTCACCCCTCAGGGTCAGCGACAGCCGCACTGCCACAGCGCTCTGTGGCAACCACACAGTGCATGCCATGTGCGTGTATTAAACAGCAGCCCTGCAGCGCTGTGCAGTCAGCCCAAAGACGCTGTGCCGCCCACCTGGTCGGCACCGGCAATGTGCGTGGCGCGCGCCAAATCACCATCCATTTCGAAATCGTCCTCCACGCCCGCACCCTCGCCGCTGACAACGACGGTGCGTGGCACTATGGCCGTGTTGAGGGCGACATATGCGGCGAAGCTCGCAGCATCCAGCAGGTTGCCATCCGCCTGCATGCGCATAGGGGTCATTACAAAAAGTTTAGTACGCCCCATGTCCGGTGGACACATGATTTGTGGTTTGAGGTAGTGTTGTTTGGGGTAGCATGGTGTGGGACAGCTGGCGGCATCCAGCAGGTTGCCGCCCGCCTTTGCACGCATGGGTCCTCACAAAGCGCCTAGCATGCACGTGTTTACAAACTGCTCACATGGTTTGTTATGTGAGGAATGAATGGTATGGCAAAAATCGTACATCAGAAAATGAATGTAGGTCCTTTTGAAGCACTTTCTAGTGCTACCAATTCCGATAAACACGTGCTGTGTGATATCAAGGTACTACTGTACGGTAACATGGTGTACAAATGCTAGCCGCGTCCAGCAGCAGGTGACCGTGCGCCTATGCACACGTAATTTCAAACATAGTGCTGCTGAAGTTGTATGCCATGGTGGCTGGTGGTGTTTGCGGTTGCGCACATGTGCGCCGGGCTTTCCGCGCCCCAAGTGCGAAGCTTGCTACAAGCGCTGCACGCTGTGGATAGAGGGGACGCCTTCAGGCAAGCTCGGGGCAGGTGTCCTACACACATGGCATCCTGCCTTTGTGCCACACACACACAGACGTGCACCTTCCGTGCCTCTAAGCGTTATGCTGTAACTGCTGCTGCATCGGCACTGGTCAACACCTGTCACTCCTGAGTTGCCAGCGTTGCACCAGCCACCCCACGCCTCCTGCTGCATGGCTTGTGGGATGCGCCCCACCAGCTGCAGTGCAGCAGTCTGTGCTTGCCTGTGGCAGCTCTCACTTGCAGCCACCAGCATCACCAATGGCGACACCCTGCTGCAAGCCTAACTGAAGACACCTGTTTTGCTGTCCAACTGCCTGTCTGGTGGACCCACCCCCAGACCTAAGTAGATCCTGACCACCCATGTGCTAGCTGCCCAGGTCACCCCCTTGGAGACCACCTTCCCCTCTCTCCACAGCTGGTGAGACTGAGGCACGTGGACGTCGCATTGTGTGTGGTCTCGTTTTCGGTTGTGATGTAAAGGTGCGGGCACACCCTCCCTCGCACACCGCCACCGCATAGATGCTGCACACCTTCACACCGCACACGAAAACCAGACCGCACACACTGCGACGATCACATGCCTCAGTCTCACCGAGAGGGGAAGGCTCACTTAAGGGGGGTGACCTAGGGAGCTGCCGACAGGGGAGTCAGAATGTACCTAGGTCTGGACTGGCTCCTCCAGACAGGCTGTCGGACAGCAGTCCTCAGATGGGGCCACAGGAAGGTCTCCATTGATGGTGCTGGTGGCTGCAAGTGAGAGCTGCCACAGGCAACCACAGGGTGTTGCACTGCAGCTGGTGGGGTGCATCCTACCTAGCACAGCTGCATACTTCCGAAAGTACTGTATACATGTACATGTACATACATGGAGTATACTTCAGAAGTATTAGTAGGATATGTACCATTAGTTCCATAAGTATTTTCCCTATTAGTTTCAGCACGTGCTACTGACAGCAAGCAACATCTGTCACTGGTG
>JAULBY010020710.1:0-18794 GCA_032358315.1 Ophiocytium majus | reverse complement strand
TGTTTTTCGCTACCTGTCTGATTTCCTGGTCACACGCACCGTGTGCAAAGGGCTTTCCGCGCCCTAAGCGGAGTTTAGTAAGAGTACACCTACTGTACAACAAGCGTACATCTGGTGGTACATGCAGCGGCACTTCAGTGGGCATGTAACAACATGCTGGGCCTACATCAATCTCGTCGGCTAGCAACAGGGGACAGCACTGACAAAGCTTTCTCCAGTCGTGCACTGCACATTGTGTACACGGGAGCTTTCCGCGCCCCACTAGGTTTGAGCGGAGTTATTTACAGATAAGGTAGATGCTGTGGTTTCGAACATCCTGTACCGGAGTTGTGAGCCTGGATCTGCCTATCACAGTGCGCACGGCTGAGTTTCAGCAGCATCGCACCAGCGAAATAGGGTGGGGGAGCTACTTCAGCATTTGCTTTTGTCCAGGTGGACAAATCGCCCCATGTATTGCTTGGCCTGGCATCTTTCCCCAGCCAGGGCAGATCTAGCCTTGGCAGTCTTTTGTGTTTCTCAACTCTATTACTGTAGTGGAATCTGACTCACGTTGATTACACTAGCGTCTTGTTGCTTAGGGACAGCATGTTGAGTCGTGCTTGTCTCAGTGATGCGCGTGCCATGTGGCTTTCCGCGCCGTAAGCGAAGCTAAGTGACAGTACACCAACAGCGTGCTTAGACTTCGCCCACAGGGGTGCTTACTGCCTTAAATTTTCTTTGAGACTGACCGGAGGTTACTCGCCCATGTCGCACACCACAGGCACGCAGCGCACTGACGCCCGCCGTCCAGGTAGGACTTCTTGTCGGTACACTATTTGCATAGCCGCCCTATTTGAACCCCTGCGCCAATTGCAGACCTGGTCCTTGACACTGCAGTACTAGCAAGTAGTAGTTGTAGTAGGCAGCACTCGGAGTCATTGACAGCTCTTGACAAGCACCTGCAGCCTGGGGTCCAGCGTGGTACGCTCCTCTGTTGCAGAATTGCCGTGTTATTTCCTCAGGTACTGTAGTACTTCAGCAGTAGAAACTTGCCGCAGTATCCCCTGCTGGTACGTGAGTTGGCGTGCACCAGGCGTGGGTTGCTGCTCATGTCACTGCAACCGCCAGCACTGCTGCTGCCTTTCAGTGCCAAATCTGCTGCGGCGCAGGCGCAACACAGAGGTGGGCTCGCCGCAGTTGTCGACCCAGGCGGTCGCAGACCAGTACCACTTTGGATTCGTGAGTCAATTGCACCGCAGTATTGTGTCGCTACTTGGTATGGTATGCTTCAAAATACTTCCTCTTTTATGTATGTAGTACAGTGTACGCGTATACCACTGTAATACATACACACGTACTACCTGGAACTGTCAGATGTGGCGAGTCATTGACGCGCATGTGTATGCACGCATACCTTTTACCACAACCCACACAAGCGCTTATCGCAGAGATGCTTGCTAAACTGATAATTGGATGTCCTGTAATGAGCTAAGAGAGCTCTGCCCCGAGGCCTCATATCTGCTGCTGGTTGGCCGTAGCTGCTAGACAAAGGCCGACGATTACCTCATGGCACGCTGTGGGAGCCTTTGTGAGCAACCGAAGTGGTGCAGCGCAGGAGAAACCCCTGAGAGGTGCACAATCAGCATGCTGCCAAGTGACAATTCCATGAGGCGTTCTCCGCATGCTCTAGTTGAGCACCAGCACAACCACACTGCAGATACACACCTGGCAGGCACACGAGCACCGCACGGGCACTGCCCTCGCAAGGCATGCAGGCGGCCGCCCGTGAGTTTGTAAGTGCACGTGACATTGATCAGGGAGAGGTGGTCTGCTGCCTGCTGCGGGAATGTCGGGGACTATGATCAGTCGGCCTTACTGCCGTGCCTGTCTCTTGAGCCATTGGTGTCGAACAGGCGGACGGCCCCGATGCTCAGCACAAAGAAGAGGAAGCATGCCATAACCAGCAGCAGCGGCTCGTGCAGCATGAGAGGCCGGCTGAACTTGTAGTGCACCTGCGTGCGCAGCGCAGCGCAGCAGCAAAAGCGAGGTTGCAGCACTGGTTAGCGGTGCGCACAGTCAATGGCAGTGACCAGCTGGCGCCTGGCAGCAACACAATGAGTGCGCTTTCGTTGGTGGCACACCACAACATGCTTGGCAAGCCGCCGTTGGCATATACGTAGAGTAGGAACAACCTGGGTTTCAAAACGCCAATGGTTGTAGATTAAACAACATGCCTGATACCACTTGGTAAGGCACACCACTGGACTTGGAATGACGTGTTGGCCCCAGCCATGGCAGAAAGGGTGCCCAAACAAGCGACAGCTTTGTTCACATGCTGTCTGCACAAAGGGGAGTGGTGCTGCAGGCAGGCAACCAGCACGCGCTGCCGCCTAGCCCGCTGCAGCACCGGTATAGGCACTGTCCCGCCATACCACACACAAGTGAGCAAGCGGGGCTTGTGCAAATTGGACAGCACCAGCTGCTGGATCCCCAGGAGCATCCTCCCTGGCCGCTGTCAGGACCTCGTGACCGACTGCCGAAACCAGGGTTGCTGCGGCTGCTGAGCAAGCACACCGCTGCGTACGGCTGCTGTACTACAGCAACAGATCCATGCCGCAAACTGCTCTACTTGCAATGTTTGAAGGTGCGCGGCACAGTTTGGTGGGTTTTCCCACCTGGAACTTGACGTTGTGCTCCGACACAACGTTGCGCTTGCGCATGATGATGACGGGCCGTCCGCCCATCAGGGGCGTGTCCAGGAACGTGAAGCGCCGCGTACGTGACTCTTCGACCTCAAAGGGCACTACTGCCCGCACGTCCGTCGCCCCCTCAGGCAGTATTACCTGCTCAGAAGCACAAGGGGGCAAGGGTAGACACGAGTGCATGTCAACAGCAACTTCAACATGGTAGTGGGTTGATGACTGCTTGGCGGTAAACACAGTTTCGCCGGCTGGCGAGTCGCCTTGCTGCTCATGACGCACCATACTTGATTGCTACATCCGCTGTGTACGTGCTTTGATTTAATTAATTTGTTTATTTATTTATTTATGCAGCGCGTATGTACAGTGTACCATAAGGTACATGCTGCCTCTGACGGCTGTGCTGCAGTGCAGCAGCTTGTACATACACAGATTTTGATCAAAGTAAGTACGCAGGATCTACTACGTAGTGTGTACACTGTACAGTACACGGCGCATGCATACTACGTACTGCAGTGAAAAAGCAGCAGCACCAGCAGAGCTTTCCCATCACGTGCAGCGCAGGAGACTGCGTGCAACACCATGGCTGACAGCAACAGCAGACTCGGTCATACACCTAGCTGGTAGCAGCGCTGTTCCTCCAGACCAGCCCAGGTGGGCAGGAAACCTGCTGCGCAGGCATCCCAATACCTGTGGGAAAGCCATGGCCAGTGAGCCGGTGTATCGCTACACACAAGGCTGGACCAGGTACCTCTACACATACTTCAAGTACATGTGTTCTTGGCAGTTAGGCGTACGTGGGTTCTGCTGTATCCTGGAGTAACAAAAGGGGTACACATGACTGTGTGCGTCCAGTTAGAAGGGCGGGCAGTGCTAGTGTTTGAGCCTGGGACAGCCTGTCATGGCGGCCGTGCTGCCACTGCTAGCGTTGCCAGCAGTGCCAGCTGATGGAAGTGATGGTTGCTGTTTGCGGCAAGGCTGGCATGCTTTCTGCACTAGCCGGCATGTTACTTAAAGCGCTGCACGTGCATATTGCATGCCAGCAGCGGTAGCACGCCCTCCCAAAATTGTACAGTGCAGTGCGTCACTGTGTTGTGCCCCTGGTGCTTATCCACATCCACACATCTTTCACACTTCGAAGTACAATGTAAACAAAGGCTGCACATGCGCAGTGCTGTACATCAACCCACGAAAATACAATTTACTGCGTACATACCAAAAAAAGTAAAATTTCAAAGTACATATTTAAGTATATGTGCCTACATTAGAGAGTGGGTTCGGCACCGAACCCAACCCCGAACGAACCCGAACAAACCCAGCCCGAAGTTCGTTCGGCCAGAGCCGCCAAACCCTACCAAACTCTGCCCAAACCGAACCGGGCCGAACAGAACCCAGCCGAACCCAGGCCGAACCCAGCTAGATTTGCTTGTTCTCGTGCGTTAACTGGCACTATATTCGTACTAGACATGCGGTAGACACTGCAGTGGTCCTATCGGTGCTGCAGGGTGGGACCCCAGGCCAGTTTGCCATTTCATTCGTTCAATTGCACACACTGTTGGTTCCCCATCACGCCTATGGACGATCACTCCCATAGGCAAAGCAGTGCAGAACACTGATATGAGGCACAGTACGCTTGTCCACCTCATTGACCGGTGATCATGGCCAGCCGCTGCTCCAGCAGCAGCGGCAGCTGCGGAGCGCCAGCAGCAGCACCAGCAGCCGAGGCTGACCACACTAAAGTATCACGACAGCATGTAGCTCAGAGCGAAAGGTCCGGCCCGGCGGCCTGCCGTCAGGGGTCCACTGCCAGCATCATGCGGTCCCCGCCCGCCCTCCCGCCGGACGTGTAATGCAGCAGGGCCCAGGACTGCTGCTGCTGCGCGTGCCCGTCCTGACGATCGATGGTGCGGTGTGTGGCACGTTAGTGGAATCCGGCGAATCTTTAAAAAAGAATGTTCGAGCACCAAAACCGTGTGTGTGTGTGCGCTTGTGACACCGCCGCACTCACGATGCTGTCACCGTGGCGGCGATGCAGCAGCAGGCTAGGACAAGCCTTGAGGTGGGTTTGTTGTTGGGTGGGGGTGGCATAGCTATCACACCAACTGTCAGCCAGGCACCTCCCGACACTTCATCAAAGAACGGTTGCGGCACCGCTGTCTCCGCGAACCGCAAGTTCGTGTTTGACTGCTTGTGATGGTACTAGCCTACTATGCACTTGGTGGTAGGCAAGCACTGTCAGCAGCACTGCACGTGACGCAGCTCAGCAGCCCGTGTGGGCAGATCTGATACGGTTCGGTGAGGGTTCGGTTCCGTCCGGTTTGGTTCGGCTGGGGGTTCGGGAAAGTTCGGGGGTTCGTTCGGGCCCGGCTGGCGACAGTGCCGAACCGAACCAAACCGAACCCGAACCCACTCTCTAGCCGGCACCTACATGTACTACTGGTACTCTAGTAGTACTTTAGAAGTATTTTACTGCTAGAGTACCACCAGCATATGTCCATGTCCATATCAAATACCATGACACCTCGAGTGTTTTGAAGTACCAATAAAAAAAATGGAATGAAAGAAGAAGAAGGTAGTACGTGCGCACCTTGATGGTGAGGTCTTCCACCCACAGCTCCTCAATCGGCACCCCGAAGTCCATGTTTAGCGTGTACTCCCCTGTGCTCAGGTCCACCCTCAAACCCTCCTCAGATGGCAAGGTGTACCCCTGAGAAAAGAAAGCGGCCACCCAAGCGCGTACAAGTGTCACCAACCGCCAGGGACACAAGCAGCGACGGAACATCAGCACAGCCCTGGAGGGACAGCGCATTGCGGTGGTATATATACATGTATGCAGTGGTTGTGGCCCAAAGCAGCAGGCAAATGTGTTGCCGCTGCCACCTGCCGAGAGGCGGCAGGCGACAGCATGCTACCACGCAGTCCTCTCGAGATCCCCCCAATACAGCAACACACTTCAACTACATGAAGTACTTGCTACCCACTCACGTGACTGTTTTTCATGCGGTTTCAAAGTACCACATCATATTCCACCCCGCACACAGCAACACACTTCAAGTACTTTAAGTACACTTGCTGTCCCCACTCACGTGACTATTATGCGGTTTCAGAGTGCTCACCTGGTACCACGCGGTCTTCCACCCACCCGCACAGCAACACACTTCAAGTACTTGAAGTACACTTGCTACCCACTCACGTGACTGTTGTTCATGCCGTTTCAGTATGTTCACCTGCACCACATGGTGTTCCACCCACCCATACAGCAACACACTTCAAGTACACCAAGTACTTGAACCACCGACCACGTGACTGTTTTTCCTGCGGTTTCAGAGTGCTGGTACCACACGGTGTTCCACCCCGCACACAGCAATACACTTCAAGTACTTAAAGTACTGTTTTTCATGCGTTTTACAGATACATTGCTCACCTGGTACCACGCCGTCTTCCACCCCCCGTACATAGGGTACCGCGTGTCCAGCACCAGCAGCTTTGCCCCCCCGCCCGTGCGCGACTGGAACACGCTGCTGGTGGAGATGTTACCAATGTTATCACGGTAGTACATATCGCGCGCGCTGTTTGGAATCTCTGCTATGAGGCGGCGGAAGGCTGGGCCAGTGGACTTGCCGCGGCCGACCATTTGCGCCTTGTGGTCCACACGGGAGAAGCCGCCCTGGGGGGGGGTAGGGGGGGGGGGAGGTGTGCTCAGCAGCAGCAGTGGTGCTCAGCAGCAGCGGTGGTGTGCAGCGGCGGTGGTCAGCGGTTGTGGTCAGCGGTGGTGGTCAGTGGTGGTGGTCAGTGGTGTGCAGTGGCAGCGCGGCAGTGCGCAGGCGCAGGGGCAGCAGCAGCGGTCGGCAGCGGAGGGCAGCACTCAGCAGCAGTCCACTGCAATGACCACACTGCCAGTACAACCCACTCTTTTTATATTCCAGTTCATTTCATGCTGCGAGCACATCTCAAGCTTGGCGCCGTTACGCTCCACCACATGCTTCGAAATACCACGGTAGTATGTAGCGGCTCTAGTGCAATGCTCCTGACCACTTCAACAAGGACAACTTCAACTTCAACAATAACTTAGAGTGTATGGGCGCACTGACCTTGAGCTTGGCGCCGTGGTGCTCCACTTCATACAGCTCTTCCACAGCAATGTTGCCCCAGTGAGACACCTCAATCTCACGCAGGCACGTGGATGCCTTGGCAAACGCTGCAGCCATGCCGAGAGGGCGCAACACAGGATAGGAGGACACTGTTGAGTACTCACACACAAACACTTCTCAAACACATGCGGTGCACTCGCGATTTAGTGCGCTTTGGTTTGGTGCGGTTTGTGGTTCAGTGCGGGGTCCAAAGACCTGTCAAAGACCACATGATGCTGTACAAACAACACACAGTGCCCTGTTTGATGTAGCGCGGGTCTCGCTTTAGTGCAGGGTCCTAGGGGGTGACAGTACCCCGCACTAAACCGCGCGTGCACCGTACAAACATTTATGCAGACTATCCGTGTATATGAAGTTTCAATCTAGGAGCGATAAACTCTAGGTCTCCCCATATATATATACATGTGATGTGTATGTATGCACTTGTTGCATGATGTATCAATGTGTGTCAGACGTACACTGTACTTGCGGTAGGACATGTGTACGCTACCAGACATACATGCGAAATACAGTGGCCAAAATCAGGGGCGACTGTACATGCATCACCACCATGTGAGATTAACCACTTGAGTGACCAGTAGATGTGGTCTGCGTTCTTGCAACCAACAACCGTGGTACAACACACATTTGTAGGCTCTCCAGCAATATACATACTTCAAGTACTTCTTGAAGTATACAGTACTGTACTTCCAGTATGTACTTCAAGTGCATAGACTGCACATTGCACACATGCTCTCACAAACCGAAAGAGGTTACGGCATTGGCCCTCGTCCACTCCACACAACGTTTGAAGTCTACATGCCTAGTGATGGGTCACAGCATATAAACTTTGCACTATACGCCGTATAACATGTGTACACACGGCGTATTATGTATGCAGATGAACGTATTTACACAGCAAACACCCCGCACATCGCGTCGTTGGGCGTAGAAGTGCGTAGAAATACGCCTTTTTGTACTTTGAAGTACTTCTGAAGTATAACATACCATGTAGTACTTCGTTCGAAGCATACAAAACTTCGATACTAATAATGCGAAGCACGCTACACGCCGTGACCCATCACTATACATGCCACGGTCCAGCAGCGGTCCGCAGTTCACACAGCAACTCACCCGCATGGTTCATGTAGTGCACAGACAGCTGCGGCGCCGCCGGCGACAGCGCGCACTTCGGCCTCAGCCCCTCAAATCACATAACCGCAATATGTGCTCGAAGTGTGTATATGCAGTACACTTCGCCACAGTTCAGCTGCAGTTCATTAACAGTTCACACAACAGCTCACCCGCGTGGTTCACGTAGTGCACCGACAGCTGCGGCGCCGCCGGCGACAGCACTTGCTCAGGCGTGAGCCCCTCGTAGGGCCCATAAATCACCGTGCTGCCCACCACGCGAAACGGCTCCTCGCCTGTATGATACCCCTTGGGAGAGGCCTCCGCCAGCAGCACCTCTGTTGTCTGGGACTCGGTGTCGTAGGGACTGGGGACGTACACGCTGTCGCGGTAGCGCTGTGACGATGGCAGTTTCATTTCGGTTTCGTGTTGCGGGGTGGGGGGGGAGGCGTGAGTGGTATATGTTGGCATGGGTGCGGCTGGTGTGCGTCAGTCATAGGGAGTGGGGACGTACACGTCGCGTTAGCGCTGCGACAGTTTCATTTCGGTTTCATGTTGCGGGGCGCAGGGGGGGATGGGGAGGCGTGAGTGACATTCGCTGGCATGGGTGCGGCGGTCATGGTATGCATCAGTCGTAGGGAGTGGGCATGTACTTGCTGTCGCGGTAGCTACCGTAGCAGTGCGATGGCAGCGGCGATGTTGTTGTGCAGGGGGTGAGTGAGGGTGAGTGGTGCTCATTGTGGCATGGATGCGGTACTGATGGGGTGCATGTGGACTGTGGGGTCTTGCTTGGAATGGGCGGTTGCTGCAGGCGCACTGCAGCGTTGGCGCTGCGGCTAGGGTGCGCTCCGCCGTATGAGCGCATGTAGATACGGCGTATACATATCATGTTACATATGCAGATGAGCGTGGTTATAGGGAAAACATGGCGTATACTGACTATTTGGGCGTGGAAATCGTAGCAATACGCCGTTTTCTGTACCAACATAATACTCCAGTAAGCACGTTATGATCCGTGACCCACCAATGATGTACATAAGTGTATGCTATGTGGCATTTAAAAGGGGTGTACGAAAACAGGTGTACTGGACAGATGCTAAATGACAGTAGCACAACCTAGGCAGGCACTCATGGATGTGACGCCTGTGCTCACGCTGCTGTACCAAGTTTCACACCCACTCTTCACTACCGCTGCCACCAGGTGTTATCGACACCTTGCGGAACTGCACGCTGCATACAAGAATACACCACTGCCAAATACTTACAAGGTTTAGCCACCACACGCACACCTTCTCACGCCGCACCACGGTGCCCCCAGTTTTGTATACATGAAGCGTTTTCTTTCCCCCCACAAAGTTGTGGCAGCGGCAAGTGCGCTCTGACCGAGGTACCTGGAGGCGCCTGCGGCACCTGTCATGCGGTGCTGCGCAGAAAGCCATACCAAGGCACTACAGCGTTGCCCTTGCAAAGGGCTACAGTGCTGCCCTGCTCTCAAGGCGTGACTGAGCGGGAGAGCGTATGCAAACACGCCTGGCTGTGCACCCCCTCGCACCTTCAACCGCGCTGCCGTCAGTACCACAACACGGTATGTCTACTCTTGCGTATGATATATGGTACAGTATGTGCGCATGTGGTTACACGTCCTTGCACTGTGCTTCAATACGGTTTACATGCGTCGACGTTTACACCGAAGCAATAGTAAAGCTGTCTTTGTGGGCGCAGCCTGTCCTCACGCTACCCCTTGCATGGGCCCACAACAGTCGAGCAGCCCCTACCGGTAGGTGCGCCTACATGTCACCACCAGGAATTCTCATACAGACATAAGTGTGTATACATGCATACTTCCAAGTACACTGTACATGTGTATATATGATGTATACGTAGTCCGCTCCCACCACTGGTACATGTACATCCGCCAGTATGTATATATGTATTTCTAGTGTGTATATACTGTATATGGTATGTATATTCTTCGAACGCATGGCAGCTCCCTGCTTAAAGGTGCGCATCGGCACATGCAGCTGCCAAAGCGTGTGCTGTCCACTCTGTGCTCACCGCACGCATGGTTATCCCCATGGTGACAGACCCTGCCGTCAGGAAGACATACTGGTGCTTTATCGCTCCTTGCCACATATGTGTATACACTGTATATACTTCCAAGTATGTGCGCATCAAGGTGCACGTAGTTTATTGAGCTCCGCTTGACGCCCTGTGCGCATATTTGCGCGACTGGAAAAAGCATGCTCAAGCATGGCGCCCTCCTCTGCTGCACACCGTCAAGTACACAATGCTCAGCACCTTGCAACCCCAGGTAGGCCCAGCATGTGGCTACAGTTATACTACAGTATATACTACTAGTAGTATTACAGTTATAGTATACCTGTACTATATGGAGTGCTGCATTGTGGTATGGATAGTTGAATATAGCCTACGTGCCTGAATGCGGTAGCGTCTGAAAGCCTCTAGCAGGCCTAGGTGCTGCGTGCACCGCAAGCACCAGTACATGCACCTGTCTGCAGCTGCACTGTGTTTCCCGTCTGCAACGTAATACTTCCGTAGTAAAAAAAAAATGCTTGTTATGTCACTTAACAAGGATTCATGCAATCTCACCATTATTGTTCAAAGGTCGACCATGCACCGTGTCTATATGCCTAACTGTACATACCACTATACCATGCTTCTTTAGAAGCAGTGCCTCGCAGGCTCAGTCCTGCAGCAGCAGCACGCTATGCCATGCCAGCCACAAACACCAGACCTGTGCGGCCCACCACGGCCGCATGTTCACGCTGCCGCAAGCCCAAACCTTATCGTTCAAAAGTATATATCACACTTTGTGCCACTTTATGTGCGCACGGTGGCTCACCATGTACTACTTCTTCACCGTCTCCAGTATCTCCTTGGGGTAGGCCTCCAGCAAGTCTATGAGCACCGCCCACATCTTCAGAAACATATAGCACTTTGTACCACTTTATGTGCGCACGGCGGCTCACCATGTATTGATTCTCCGTCTGCAGTATTTCCTTGGGGTAGGCCTCCAGCAAGTCCGTGAACACCGCCCAAACCTGCAGCTCCAGAGGCTCCTTTGCGTCCTGGGGGAGCCACGCCTCATAGTGCGCAAACCACTCCGTCTGCTGCTGCAGCTCAAAAGGGACCTGCCGTTGTGCCCGCCAGCACCGATAGCAGCAGCAAAGTAATTGGTGCAATGGCTTGGTTAGAGGGCAAGCCAAGAGTGGTGTGCAGGAACATGTGCTTGGCGAAGCACCCCCTAGCGACGCATGCTGCTGGTGGTGCACGGGGCAGCGCGTGTACCGCCGCTGTTGCGTGCTGTTGCCAGGACTGCACGTACGGTGAGAGTACCGTGGTTGCCCCAGAACGATGCGTGCCTAACGCACCACTACAGTAGCTAAGTCGGATCTTTGCCACTGCTGCTGGTACCCCAGCAGCAACAGTAGGATCCATGGCTCAGGCATCACATGAGCAAGTCGACAGCAGCAGCCGCCCACAGGCAACGTGCACAACATGGTTAGAAGCTCCACGCCTGCAACCACATTGACTGCAGCAAAGAGAAAAGCAGCAGTGCAGCGGATGCAGCGGCGGCGACGCACCTCCTGCCCATCCGCCGTCACTTCCAAGTACGCTAACCGCTTGTGTTGAGCGCTGGGAATCAGGAACTGGTAGGAGGTGCTGGCCCCTACCACAGTGTAGGTGGTTTCCACCTTAACCTGGTTGGAGGAAACGTCTATCTTCCTAGCCACGCTTGTGTTCACCACACGGTCGCCGGCTGCCGCCGCACCGCCGCCCAAAATCAGCAGCAGTGCACCTGCTGTTTGCAACAGCATTTGCACTGACTTCGCACAGCTCCTGAGCCTCATGGCGGACCCGAGAGCCGGATTTCCGGCACCAGGGTAGACTCAAAAATGCTGCTGCACCTGCCCTATGCTGCTCTGCCGCCCAAGCACCCTGCCGCTATCGCATTACAGCAGCGGACACACGTCGCAGCCAAGCTTTGCAAGTGTCTGCCTGCAGCCTGCGCTGAGCAGCGACATGGTTTGTGCTCAGCACGACTTGGTGCAGACTTGTGTCACACAGTGAGTACACTGCCTTGCAGAGCTGCCTGAGCGGCAGCGGAGCAGCGCGTCTAGGGGGGATGCTGTGGGCCCGGGCTGTGCGCGCAGTGACGTCGGTTGCCGCCCTGCAGCGGCAGACCGCCCAGCTGCACCTGAGGATGACTTTGGACCCGACGCCAGCAGCGGAGGCGGCGACGACACTTGGGACACATGTGACACTGCGTCCACTCGTCTGCTGTGGGCCATCAGGTCCGCAATTTTAACATACACGCGAGCACCAGCACCTGCTGCGGCCGGCAGTGCCGTGTTGGCATCTGAATTTGCCGCCCACGCCCTGCGTTGACATGACGGACGTGTGCGCTTGTACGTGGCTGTCCGTGCACTGCAGGTGTGGGCAAGGGCACACTCATTGGGAGGCTATTAGAGGAGTGTTCTGACTGGGTGGGGTTCAGTGTTAGCCACACCACTCGCAAGCCCAGGCCCGGGGAGCAGCACGGGGTGCACTACTACTTCTGCAGCACGGATGAGATGCAGCGGGATATAGACAAGGGCATCTTTATTGAGGTGGGTGGCCGCTGATGCTTGCTGCGTCTGTCGGTGCTGGTGGTGCTGGTGCAGCAGCACAATTGCGCTGCAGCACAGCACAACAGTAAGCAACAGCATCAGCAGCAGTGATTGTCTTGCTGCTGGTGGTGTGTGCTGCATGGGTTGGCAGTATTGGCAGCGATTTATGTATTCAGCATGTGGTGGCAGCTTAGGTGTGTGCATTGCTGCCGGCTGACCAGCTGAAACCAACAACACAGGCTGCAGTGCTGTCTGCTGACAAAAAAAATTTCAACAGCACACAGGGAGTTGAATTGCCAGAATCTGTTAGCATTGTAAGCAACAACAATATAGCCATGGCTCAACTACTACACGTCAATCATAGTAAGTGTGCCAGACACTGCTTTGCAGTGGATGCGCAAGTGCCAAGTGCAACTAATGCCTGGCACTTCGAGTAGCACGTACTGCTATGCGGCTAGTAGAGTAATTGAAGAGCCAGGTGCAGCACTGCAGGCGCAGGAGGTAAAGCAAATGCTGCTCTGTCTGGCGTACCCTGGCAGGTCGAGCCCTGGCCGCCCAGGCATACATGCTTAAGTTGAAGTTCCATTTGAAGTTCAGTGATGGCGCATAGTGTTTGTTTGCAGCTATGCAGGGCACACATGCCCAGTGGCTGCCATATACAGGCACCCATTTACCCAAACCTAGGTTGTTGCACGCCCATATGTACAAACCAGAAGACTACTTTTAAGTAAGAGTACTTCAATGTACTTGATGTGTGTACAATGTTAGCGACTGGCATTAACACCGAGCTTGGGAATCGGGAGTTGGTACCACGTGTTGCGCACCGCTGGTCAATTTAGCCTTGCTGGCTTTAGTGCTGTTGAGTGAGGCTGCGCGGCACGTTGGGGTCACGTGTTCGAAACACACCTGCCGGCAATGCAGCACTGCAGCACACCCAACAAGTCACTGCACAGCGCAGTGCCGAGGCGGTGCCAACCTATTTCTTTTCACCCTGGTGGCAAAACACAGAGAGTATGATGTACTTCACCCACATGATTTGTGTTCAATACAGCTAGTATCAGACCTCTTGCAGAAGTGTGCAAACGCAGCCGTCACGCCTGGCCACCTAGCCAGCGCTCTCTAGTGTGCGCCACAGCCCTGCTACTGCTACACGACGTAGTATTTCAAGTATGACTAGTGATGGGTCACGGCGTATGACGTATTTTATACGTTATACAAAATACGGCATATTTCTGCGCCCAAAAACGCGATATACGGCGTATTTGTCGTGTAAGTACGTTCATCTGTATACGTTATACGGCGTATAATGCGAAAATTATACGCTGTGACCCATCATTAAGTATGACACTACGTACTACGTAGTACTACGTAGTAGTAAAACACTGACCGCATGGCTGTGGCCGCCACTGCGCGCTTGCACCCTGCTGCTCCCGCTTCTGCTGCTGCCTTGTTGCAACCGCCGCAGCACGCGCACGTGCACAAAAACATGTATGGAACGTCTCTGCACGAGGTTGAGAGGATACAGCGCGAGGGGCGGCTGTGCGTTTTGGACATTGACACCCAGGTGACGCCCTTCAACCAAGTAAACCAAGTACTTGAAGTAGTTATATCATACCACTTGAAGTGCATGCCTTTGAAGTACGTTAAGGCAGTTATCATAGTTTGCATGCTTTGCAGTGTGTACATGTGCAAGTATACTTCAAAAAAGTACCATATACTTCGAACTGTAATATGGTACTACGCATGCTTTGAAGTATGTACATGTACCATATACTTCAGAACTATAATATGGTACTACTGTAGTATATCAATGCTGCATGCTACTACTACTGCTGCAGTACTACCTGCTAGCAGCAGTTCTCCATCTTTGATTGTAGAGGTTTGTGAGTTCGCGTATATGCGGCCGGGCATGTGCCATTGCTTCGCGCACGGGGGGGGAATAGCTTGGGCACTTGCACACCCACAAGTGCACATAAATATACTTCAAAAGAAGTAACAACTGGAAGCATAAGTACTTCAAGTATGCAATAAAAACTGTTGCAGTTGGCGTGCAATCGCACGGGTAGAATGGAAGCTGGCGCGTGGCAGCCAGCCGGCCATACTGCTGCCCGGTATAGGCACACATAGCTGCGAGCTGTCAGTGAGGAGAAGTACGGCCAACATGTGCGCGTGAGCGGCCTTCAACAAAGTTGCACAGCTACTGTGGCTGAACACTGTAGCCAGCAGCATGTACGCATGTTCATTTTTTATGGTGTAACGGTTGGCATTGCACTTGTGGTGCGCACTAGGTGGCATGAGCCGCATGCCTGTGCCACTGACACTGACAGTTGGCCAATTTGCTCAGCGCAGGGCGTACGCTGCCAAAACCGACAGCTTCCCGAAGTGCAGCTGCGCACGACCTGAAACTGACCGTTGGCCATTTTGCTCAGCGCAGGGCTGGCGCTGCCTAAAATGCCGCTCGGCCAATCTGCTCAGCGCAGGGCGTTGCGACAACTGATAGTTGGCCCTTTTGCTCAGTGTAACGCGTGTGCGCTGCCGAAACCGACAGTCAGCCAATGTGCCCCCGCGGCGCACGGCGCGAAACTGAAACTGACAGTTGGCCATTTTGCTCAGCGCAGGGCGTGCGCCTCATCCGCGACAAGGTGGGCCCGGGGCTGGCCCCTCGCTATGTCTTCATAGCGCCGCCGAGCATGGAGGTGCTGGAGGCGAGGCTGCGCGGCCGCGGCACCGAGTCTGAAGACGCCGTGCGGCTGCGCATTTCCAACGCTCAGGAGGAGGTCCGCTTCGGCCTCGAGAGCGGCGCTTTCGACGAAATTATCATTAACGACAGCGTGGAGCGCGCGTACGCGCAGCTGCGGGACGTCGCACATAAGTGGTACATGTGCTCAGCAGCAAGTGGTGCTGCTCAGCAGAATGGTGGCGGCGTCGCACAGGATGATGGAGAGGAGGAGGAGGAGGAGGCGCCGGCAGCGGCTGCGGCGGGTGGCGGCGGTTTGTAGGAAGAGCGGGTGCGCAGGGGTGCTGCTGCTGTAAAGGGGGGGGGGAGGCGGGGGGGCAGGTGTGGTGGTGGGTGGGGGTGAGCGTGGTGTGTGCTGAGCGGTGTGTGAGGAGCGAGCGAGTTGCTGCTGAGCAGCTTGGAGCGGCACTGGCTGCTGCTGAGTAGGATTGAGGTGCTGCGACTGGTGCTGAGCAGCTACAAGTAGCGGCCAACCAGCACTTGTGCCTGCCACCAAGCACCTGCTGCTGAGCAGCAGCACGGGGTACCGTTGCCATCCCCCCCCCCCCCCCCCCCCTGCAAAGAGTGCGCGTTAACACCCGCGCAGGCGCATCGCCTCCCAAGCAGCCGGCGCTGCACTGCCGCCACTGCCGCCGCCCCCTCCGCAATTTTGTGCTTGTCCCTACCCCCTGGGCACCCCCGCTACGGTGGTCTTTGCTTTCCCACCGCGCCGTGCTGCGCCCCACGTAGTACTAGAAGAGAGGCACCGTTGTTGGTTTTTTGTACATGCGCTGAGCAACGGGCTCTGGTGCAGCGCGCGGCACACAGCCTGCCACCGCACTGCGCTGCAAGAGTTGCTCAGAGAAGGGATGACACACCGGCTTCTTATGCTGTTTCTTCAGCTGTGCTCTGTGTCCCTCTCTGCCCCTGTGTGGTTTGTTTTTTATGTTCCAGTTGTGGACATCGATCCCGCATTGACACTGCAAGCAACAGAGCTGGTTCAATGCTGCCGTGTGCCGTGCCATGTTGCGTGTGCTCATTCCCGAGTGCACTGCCGCGCTATGATTGGCATACCATATGCTCTGCCATGCTGTGAATGCCAGCATCAATGGCAAGTGCACTACCATCCTTGCCAGCCATCAGCCATCGCTGCTGTCATGTGGTGCATGCAGGCATTTTTGTTCTGCAGCATTATAATAGATTTCTTATAATAAATACGCACCAGGCGCCTGACATGAGTCATAGCAGGGCACACAGCACCGCCCTCGGAGGCACTGGCGGCCTATGGCTGGTGCCAGCACAGACAGAAAGCATGGCCACGCATGCCTGCGGCAGCAGAAGGTCACAGCGTGCGTTGCACAAGCTCAAGACGGATGCGGACTGTACACACGCGCCAGCAGCAGCAGCAGCACCGGCAAGGAGAGCCCAGGCACAACACGCAGCCCAAGAGAAAAGATGAAATTTGTGACTGGGATTTGCAGAAAAGGTCCCTTCTGCACGCGGGACATACATGAAAGGGTGGGCGCTGCCAACGCCAGGGTGGGGGGAGGCGGCTGCCGCCACAACCCTCACAATCACCCCGGGTTGTTGCCACAGCAGCACTCATGACTACTTGGCGACGGTGCGGGTGCTGAGCAGCAGCAGCGCCAGCGGTTGCTGCTGCTGTCCAAGCTTGAGACACCGCCGTGTGGAAGATAAACAACACGCGCAGCGCAGCGGCGGCAGGCCAGCAGGCGGGCCTTGGCTTGCCGCACGCTCACAGCACTGCTGAAGGCACACCCCACACTGATCCCTCACAGACACAGCAGTGAGCAGCACTCTGCCTGACACGGGCGCCTACCCTGGGCCGCGTCGCACGTCAGCACCGGATGCAGCTGCGTGCGCACCCACCTGCCTGCTGCGCACCACCATCATGCGCCCCTCCCTTGTGAAAACAAACACGCCGTCAGCCGCCCTCAACGCCGCCGCAACACCTCAGATGTACACCACCTCACGCCCGGCGCCATTTACACCGCCACCACCGCCCACCGCTGCTGGAGCCACGGGCATGGCAGGCGGCACTGACGACACCGGCGAAGGTCCGGGCGGCACAGCCGCCGCCGCCATCGTGCCAATGGCTGGCGGCGCCGCAGCTGGTGCGGCTGCCGCCGCCATGGGTGCCACAGCCGGTGCTGGCAGCACCGCTGCAACAGGCAGCGGCACTGCGGCCGGCGCACGGGATGGCGCCAGCACAGGCAGAGGTGCAGGTGCGGGTGCTGCGGCTGGCGCCGGCGCCGCAACCGCTGGCAGCTGCGGCGGCGGCGCGTTGACAGCAGCGGGGGCGCCGGGCGCCGCTGCCGCCGCGCCGAGGTTGCTGTTGGCGGCAGCCGCGGCTGCGTCTGCGGCCGCTCTGTCCGCCTCCTCCTTCATCGCCTGCAGCTCCGCCTTGGTGAGAAAGCGCCCGCCCGGCCCCCTCTTGCGCCTGCAGGCATGCTCGTGCCTCGACTTGTGCAGGAAGGTCTTCCGCGCCTGAGGTATGCGCCTCTTCTCCTCCAGCTTGGCCCTTGCCGCCCTGCGCTTGATGATGCGGTCGTACTGCCTGGCATTCACGAATGTCACCTCTGAGGCGGGTTCGGGGGCGGCGGCGGCGGCGCCGGCCATGCCCGGCATGCCCCCCGCCTGCCCCACGACGAAGGGAGTCACGCCCATGATTGAGATCCCTCCGGCTCCCTGTTGCATCAGCATCTGCATTATCCGCGTAGGGTCCATCAGCATCTCGCCGGCGCCGATGGCCCCTGCGGCCGCCGCCATCTGCTGCGCTGCCTCGATTGCCGCCGTTGCCGCCGCCGCCTGTTGCTGCTGCTGTTGCTGCTGGGCCTGCTGCTGCTGCTGTTGCAGCATGTGCTGCTGCTGTTGCTGCATCTGCTGCTGCTGGGAGGCCACGGCGGCAGCTGAGGCCATAGCGGCGGCAGCTGCCCCGGCGTTGAGGTGGGGGGTTGCGCCCGCGCCCGTCGACATGCCCCTGCTGCTGCCCGATTGCGGCAGTTGGCGCGCCGTGCCTGGTTTTGTTCCCCAAGCGTGGAGCCACCACCGCCACCCGCCGGTGAGTATTCAGCCGCTTCCTCGCACGCACCTAGGGCTGCCGCTATCGGTGGGATGGGCGAAGCTCGCGGGCGGCTGTGGGCACGGCCCACTGCTGCTGCGCACTGCGCACTCGCTCGCCTGCAGCCCCGCACTGATTGGTGTTGTACGCCGACTGGCCAGCTCCAGATGCGAAGTAGCAGGATGATTGTGTTCACTAACGGTTGATTGGTGCAGAATTGTCCAGTGAATGCGACAATAGGGTGATTGCGCAGCTCAAATTTCGGGCAGGTTCCTCGGCCGGAATCGGAAGAGCCGGATTCGTCAAATTTTGACTTGCGCTCTCACACAGCTTGAGTTTTCGGCCAAGATGCAGAGGTTGCCAGTCCTGTGAAAAAAGTATCAGTCCAGTATTTTGTGGTGCCCTGTCGAACCAATACCAGTACCA
>JAULBY010020699.1:0-18796 GCA_032358315.1 Ophiocytium majus | reverse complement strand
TGCCTGCCGTGCCCTATACAGTCAGCAACTTTTTCTTATTTTTTAATTATGGGAAGTGCTTGGTTTGGTGATTTGCCGTTATCAAGTACGGCAAAGTACGGGGTATACACGTAAATACGGCAAAAATACGTATGAAAATAAGTATTTCAAAACCCAAAATACGGTTTTTGCCAGCACTACTCACTTCCATGGGCCAGCTACCAGCAGTGAGCACCAGACATCACCCATACACGCCTGTGCCAAGCTGCTGGCATCACTATTTTTATCAGTGTTAGCCATACACACCGTACATACATAACGTACAACAGCGTATATGGCGCGCTCGTGTACGTTTCGTCGCAACCCTATCAGCGTGCCCTCACCTCTTGTTGTTCCAGCCAGCGCTGTCCGCCTGAAACGTCACGTACTTGCGCGCCGGCCCCACTCCCGCCATCGCCGCCAGCGCAGCCGGCTTCTCATTGTCACTGGGAATGTCTCTCCAGTAGGCAATGTTGGCTATGCCGCCACCCGCACCCTCCCCACTCCTCACTGTCGAACAATCCATTGTCCCAGCAAATGCCTCCACGCGGTGCATCTGACCGCCGCCGCCCCCGCCCTCGGCCGCTGCTGCGCCATCGCTTGCAGGGCTCGCTGCTGTGGCTGCTGGAGCCGCCACTGCTGCCTTGCTTGGCTCCTGGTGTCGTTGCTCCGGCTCCAACGAGTTGGTTGGGGGTGGCAGTTGCGGGGGAGGCGGCGGTGGCCGCTGCACTTGCGGCTGCTGCTGCTGCTCCTTTGGGACTGCTATGACGCCCCCTGCCCCACCCCCGATGACGTTGCCGTCACCTATTTGTGGCCCAGCAGCACCAGCGCCATCACTGCCGCTGCTCCCTCCCAGCAGCGCTTGTGATATGCGAGACAGTGCATATGCTGCAATGGCAACGACGGCCAAGTTGCGACACGTGCGTCCCAGCGGCCCGAGCCCCCTGCTGCCGCTGCCGCTGGTGTTTGCAGAGCGGGAGCTATGCCGGCGGTGGTGGCGCTTGGTACGCCTAAAGAGCGGCAGAGGCATGGTCCGCTGCTGCCGCAACCACCACAACAGCAGTCGACAAACTTGTGTGTCCTGCTTGTTTGCAACAGTTCACCAACTGCCTTAACTGGTGACCGAGGCTTGTGACACAGCTGCGGCAGCAGCGCCAGCGGCGGCAGCCCTGGCGCCTCCCCCCCGCCTTTGCATCCCTGCTAGCTAAGCTTCCTCCACTCAGGGCGCCACACCCCGATTCCTCCCCGCTTGTGTGTACACGTGTGTGTGACTGTGTGTGTGCTGAGCGCGATGTCTGAACACAGACCTGTGAGGTGGAGCAGCAACATTTTCAGACTGGGTAGGTGATTGTGAAGCGGCGGCGATGTCCAAGCCGGCGCCGTCGCTGGCTAGCTATTTTACCAGGACCAAGAGGCGGCTGGCCCCTGGTGTGATAGTAGCAGCGCCAGCAGCGGAGGCCGCCAAGCCACCTCCACCCCTCCCATCCATACCAGAAGCGGCAGCTGCCCCAACAGAGGGAGCAGCAACATCGCACAAGCGGCCTTCACAGGAGCAAAAGGCCTTCGCATTCGGCTTCTTCGATGACGGCGCGGCGGCGAGTGACAGCGCGGACGCGTCGCGGGTGGCAGCAGCCGCGGCGGCTGCCAAGAAGCGGGCCAAAAAGAAAAAGAAGAAGAAGAAGCCTGCCGCTGCCACCGCCACTGCAACACTAGCAGCCGGCGCAGCACCACCCGCAGCGGCAGTGAATCCGGGGCTTGCACTGGAGTCATGGAAGGATCCCACCATCACGGAGGCAGAGAGGCGCAGGCGGAGGTACGGCAGCGGCCTGCGAAACCTGAACGCGATTGAACGTCGCGCGAAAGCTGTGGGCCCCCCAGAAGCAGCAGCGACGTGGCAGGGGGGGGAGGAGCAGCAGCAGGAGCAGCAGGGGGAGGAGCAGGGAGCGCCGCAGCCCACGCCTTTTGCCTTTGGGTTCAGCTTTTTTGCGAACTCGTGAGTGGGCGCTGTTCACGGTGGCTAGGCTACACCGGCAATGCACGCACAGAAAACAGCAACCATGCTGTTGTGTGGCAGGCACCACCGGCAGCGCCATTGCAGCCGCGAGTGCATAGCAGCTGTCTGCCTCTGGGCTGGGCACAGGATGCTGGAGCATGCCAGCAGCTACACCAAGGGAAGGTACAGAGCCAGCGTGCTGGAAGCGGCAGACACGGCACCTGGGCTGGAGGAAGCAGCACTGCGGCAGCAGAGGCGACACCGGCAGCAGCACCAGCAGCGGTGGAGGCAGCGGGGCTGCAGCAGCAGGGGCGATACTGGCAGCTGTGCCAGCAGGAGCAGCAGCAGTGACGGCAGCAGCTGTGCAAGGGCGGGTGGCCATATGCAGCTGGAGCAGGCAGAGATGGCCTGCTGCTGTGCTGCCCAGGCAAGCCGTGCGGTGCCAGGTGCGCTGGCGCAAGTGCAGCTGTTTGACCGCATGGCTGTGTAGTAGTGTTTTGCTGCTAGTTTTGAGGTGGTGGCATGTGCTGCCTGTGGGGCGCCTCACCAGTGTCTTGCAGCACCAGCAAGAGCAGCAGTGCTCGCCAGCAGCAGCAGTGCTCAGCAGCAGCAGCAGTGCTCGGCAGCAGCAGCGGCAAATCTCAGGTGCGCCAGCAGCGCTCACCAGCAGTGCCAGTGCTTAGCTGCACCAGCAGTGCTCAACAGCAGTGGCGGCAGTGCTCAGCAGCAGCGGCGGCAGTGCTCACCAGCACCAGCAGCACCTGTGCTCACCTGCACCAGCAGCACCCGTGCTCACATGCACCAGCAGTGCCAGTGCTCGCACCAGCGCCAGTGCTCAGCAGTAGTGGTGTTGCTCAGCAGTTTCGGCAGTGCTCAGCAGCAATGGCGCTGGCAGCAGCCCAAGCACCAGCAGCATCTTCAGTCTTTAGTGCACACACTGTGCTGCGGACAAAGGTTGTGCTGTGCAGGCATGCTGCCCTGCTGAGCAAGCCTGCGACCGGGCTCAGCAGCCGCCGCCGGTTAGCATGACAACCAACACCGCACCAGCACTGGTCACCAGTGGTGCGAGTTGCAGCATCACGCAGGTTGCATTGTGGAGCACACGCAACAGCTGTGATGTCATTACTTGCCTGACGGGCAGCTGGTGCGGGATTGGAAAGTTCGCCGGTGCCACCTGGCCGCTAGCGCTTCGGTGCGCTGCATGAATGGTGACACTGGTGATGTGGCGATGCCGGCACTCTGCAGCTGTGTGTGTGTGTGCTTGTGCTGCGAATGTTTTGTTTGTGTCCCTGTTGCCGACACTGCTGTTTATCACTCGCATTTGTGAGAACTCGGGTGCTGCAGCAGGTACCAGCGAAATGGCCACCCCGTGTGTGTGTACAGAATGTCATAGTGCACTCTAGCACCTGGTGCAGATACTACTGTAGTGCTTCGAAGTACTACAGACGTGTATGCCTGAAGTTGTACAATGGGCATTGCCGGCTTGTTTGCTCGCAACAGCATATCTGATCATGCTTTTTCTGGTCACATGCACATCATGTGCAAATGGCTGCCTGCACCCTAAGCGGAGTTTAATAAGAGTACAACGGCAGCACGGTCAGTGGTGCACCATATGTGTTGCGGGGGGAACATGGGGGGCAGCAAACGGCGGCTGTAAGAGACCCCATCTGCCTTGCCTATATAGGACCTCTTTCGCGCATGCAAGCGCCTGGACTGTGTGCACAGCGCCATCTGCGCTTGTTCAGTAGCAGCGTTGCCAAAGACTTGGCGGGGTGGCACCGTGAGCACATATAACAGCCGCAGTGCGCCTATGGTAGTGCCGAGGCCTGCGTGGTCGCCTTGCAGCCACATGCATGCGCCTGCCTAAAAGCATGCACGGGAGTAGCGTGGCGGGTGGTGATGCCACACAGGTGGCGAGTTGTTATGTACCTTTGTAAGGTACCACTACTAGTGGTAGTACTTCAGAGGTAGGTGCATGTGCGCACACGGCATACATGCCCACAGGGAGTGGTCGCTTGCGTACCAAGTGTGCAGGCACAAGCAGCAGTATCACACACGGGCAGCAGTGTCACACATGGGCAGCAGCGCATGCCTGCGCAGGTGTGCACAGCAATGGTGGCGCCAGCAGCACGCAACAAACCGCAGTACTCAGCAGTACACCGCCTGCAGTGCCCACGCATCATGTCGTTGTGCTGGAATTCACCCCGTGTAATATGCGCACCGTGCGCTGCTCTCACCAAATGCCATGTTTGAACAAGCCAACTCTGCTCTAAACAGGACGCCTGCAGGCGCGCCCTCTACAGGTGGTAACCAGAGAGTCACCACCGTAGGCGCCAGTGCCAGGCCACGACATGTCACAATATGGGATGCTCAAAGTACGTGCCAACCGCCAGATTCAGATACAGCGAGGGCTGCAACGCCGCTGCATCAAATGTACGCGCATGCTCGTGAGTAATGCAAAGCGGCGAAGCAGCTAGGGCAGAGACCATGCCTGCACCCAGTGATGTACTGCTCTGCCGACTCTGAAACCACTGGGAATACAAATGTGTGCCGCACACCCCTCACCGGCCTACTGCACTGCCAGCCTAGTGCGGTGATGCTGGCTACGCACCGCACTGGCGCCTCGTCCTCAAAAGCCACAAACGGCGGACGAGCGGCTGCTGCAGTGACCCTCCAAAATCACTCTGTTCCACCATCACCCCCATCTCCCCCAACTCACCCTTCCTACTCCCCCCCCCCCCCCCCCCCCCCCCCCCCCCCCCCCCCTCCTCCCCCCCCCCCCCCCCCCTCCCCCCCGTAGCAGCTCACATGCTCGCCGCACCGCCAGGCACCTGCGCGCTGCCGGGGCTGCTGGCCACGCCCACCTTGCCCACTTTCTCCCCCGCCCCTGCCAGCTGCGCCTCCGCGGGGCGCTTAGTGCCGCTGGGCTCGGCGGCCTCCAGCAGGGCCGCGGTCCCCACGTCGCCCACATTGCCCTCGAACGGCGGCGTCGCGAGCCCCCCCGCTGGCACGTCGTCGCCGGTCTTCGAGCCGCTCTCGGCGCCGGCGTCGGCTGCGGCCGGCACCGCCATCTCCGGTATGTGCCGGTCGGCTGCCTCCGCCTCTGGCGCCTGGTGGGCCGACACCACAGCCGCAACCTCGTCCGCGGGGCTCGCCTGCACCATCGCCTTGAACGCCGCCACGGATTTGGCGTTTGCTGGGGCCAAGCAAAACGCCCCCACTACCTCCCTCATCATGGCGTCCGTCGACGACTCCTGCACGTGCTCCCCTGCGCCCACCGCAGGTGCCGTGTCCGCTGCCGCAGCGACCGGGGAAGCCGCTGCCTCAGGGGGGGGGGTGATGGCCGCAGTGCCGGCGTTGGAAGTGGCCGCGGGTGACGTCGCCGCGCGCATCGCTGCCGCCAACATCTTGCGGTAATCTGGCACCGGCATGCCGGCGTCTGCAGCCGCATCGGCCACGATCTTCGCCTCCCCCTCACGTGGTGGCCTTGTAGAGTCCGTGCCGCCCCCCTGCACCGCCACCTGGGACTCCGCTAGCACCTCCGCAAGCGCCGGCGTCGCGATGCCTGCCTCCTCCTCAATGACCGCCTGCACCGCCGCCTCAGAGCTGGCTCGTGGCGCCCGCTCGTGCACGTCCACTGTCGCAATGGCCGCCAGGGCCTCAGAGGGGGGGGTGATGGTTGCGGTGCCGGCGTCGGCGATGGCTGTGGCTAGTGCGGCAGGGGTGGCTATGCCGCTCTTGTGCAGCTGGTACACCAGGCGCTGCCCGAGCTGCTCGAGCTGCAGACGAGGGGACAGGGACGGAGAGCACATCAATTAGGAGGTGATGCTGCGCATTGCGACAGGTGCTGGCACACTTTTGGGCATGACTTGCTGTTTGCTCTCAGTGCATGCACAGGTTCCACTCTGTGCCACTGGCACCTGCTGGAATATGTGTTATTGTGGTTCTAGTAATCTCCGTGTTCTGCTTCTGCTGCTGGTGCTACTGCTGCCGCCGCCGCTGATGGCGGTCCTGCTGCACAGCTGAAAGGCGCTCACAGCTCGTAAAGCATTACTGGTGCAGCTGCTGCTAACGAGAGCTGTTGCCGTGCACAACGCAATTGCAATGTACTGTGTCTGTTCTCATGGCTGGCGCACCTCCGCAGGGTTGTCATCGAGGGTCATCGCTTGGGCCATCGCAATGAGCCCGTTTGTGAAGGCCATGACCTCGTCCTGGTCGAGTTGGATGCCGAATTGAACTCCGCGCCGCCGCTTGCTCTCCTTGGCGAAACCCGTTCCGAGGCTCGCTGCCAGCAACGTCTGCTTCTCGAGGTTGCCTGGATGCACCGTTACGGCAAGCACGTCGCACCATACCTCGAAGGACCTGATGCAGTCTAGGGTGCTGCGGCCATCCTGGATCAGCACCGCCCCAGCCACGGCGCGGATTACGTCGCGCGGCACGCCGGGCTGGGTGTTGAAGTTCGCACCTCAAAAAGTGGTTCTCGCACATGGGCATCCGCATGGCATCCCTGGCTGAATGGCTGAAGGGGCCCAGTCACAACAGACGCGACGCTGCCAGGCTACACGCTGGCAGCGTCGCTACGGGCGAGCGCGACATGGAAGCAAAGAACACAGAAGCAGCTCTGCGTAGCAGCAGAGCTGCTTGACGGGCAGCGGGCAGTCCACACGGTGAGCAGGAACATTTTACACCGAGCAGACACACGCACCACTGGGAAACGGTCCGTTATGGCAGTACGTGCGCCAGCAGCAGCGGCGGTGACGCAGCCACAGCGACACTACTCAGCGATGAAGCTGTCGGCAGCAGCAGCAGGTGCCCAGCGACTGCTGCCACCAGCAAGCAGCTGCGCCAAACATGTGTTGTTTGCTGCAAGAACAGCAGCCGCTTATGCCGCAGGGCCTCAGTGCCCAGCACTGTCTAGCCTTCTGCTGAGGGCTGCTGCTCGGTGGCTTTCCGCTTGCGTGGTGCCTGTGACTCTAGGGCAGCAGCTGCTGCAAGGGCATGAGCCACCTCATCGCCACTGAGGATTTCTGAGGCCAGACTGCGCACCAAAGCTGCCTTGGTTTTTTTGCCCTTCTTCACCCCATATAGCGCGCACAGAGGGATGAGCACATATGTTGTGAGGCCCAGCAGCTGCTGGGCGGTGGTCACGCTGCCGCTCCTGTGGATCTCAGCAGCCTCTCTGTTGCCGCTGTCTCGGTCAGCCGTGCGGTCACGCCCCGCTGCCTTCTTCGTCCCCGCAGGAACTGCTGCTGCCAGCGGCGCAGAGAGGCTCGCAGCAGCGCGCCCCGCAGCACCAGTGGCAGTGGGGGCCGCCATGCTGGGGGCGGCGGCTGCGGCTGCCGTGGCATGGGGTGCCATGGTTTCGCCAGCGGCAGCGGCCGCGAGTGCCAGCAGGGCGGATGCATTTGTCGGAGGTGGAGGTGGCGGCGATGAAGCTCCTGCCGCATGATCAAACACGTGTACAGACACACGGACACCAGCGTGGGTGCACACAGACCTTTTAGTGCGTGTCCTGAACGACATACGTCAAGTTTGTCGAAGTATACATACATGCGTATACCTAAAATTACATGTATATGAACATGTATACATACATGTGCGTTTGTTTCCATAGTTGAAGTATACAGGTTATACGGTAAATACATAGTACTGTACAGTACTGTAGTACCGTGAATGACATACTTCAAGTATGTCAAAGTGCACATGCATACATGTACTTAAAAAACATGTATATTAACATGTACACATACATTTGTTTCTATACTTGAAGTATATGGATATATATATACACAGTGAATGAAATACTTCAAATATGTCGAAGTATACATGCATGTATGCATGTACTTGGAAAGCAATACCGGTATTAACATGTATACATACATATATGTGCATTTGTGTCTATACTTGAAGTATACCGGTATATAAATATACCATAGTGCATGCTGTATGAGGTTGCAGCCTGCCGACACTTCACAATGTGTGCGGACACGAGAGGCAAAAGCAAAAAATATATGAATCGAGCGAAAAGGGGAAACTAAATGTTGTCAGCCGTAATGGGCTGTAATGAAGGCAGTCATTGTTAGGCCCACCTTGAGAAGCCGGTAGGTGTTGCTGGCGCTCTAGGGCAAGCTTCAAGCCCTCGCTCGCCTCCAGCTTGCTCAGCACCGCCGCCATGTCGTCCTGACATGTAGCGCCGCCCAGTGGTGTTGCCGCAGCTGTGCCAGCGGTAGCAGCAGCCAGTGTGCCGTCAGCTAGCTGCGCTGCAGCCAGCTGCTCAGCATACTTTTTGTTGAACGCGTCAGCCGCCTCCTTGGCCACAACATGTGGCGCGCGGTTGCCTTCTCCACGTGCCTGCAGCAGGCAGTAATAGGCTGCGGCGAGCCAGGCATGGGTGTTGAGCGGCACAGGTGTGACCGCAGCAGGCAGCGGGGCCTTGTGCTTGTACGCGCGCACGCGCACGGCCGGCAACTCGCTGGCGGTCGCATTCACTCCCCCTGTTGCCGCTGTTGTGCTGCTGCGCACACGGGCGCTGCTCCCAGCACCGCTGCGGCGGCGTCTGGCATCTGGAACCCGCTCTGCACGTGTGCGTGGGGAGCATGGAACACAATGTAAGCCACAACCTGCAGCATCGAATGTAGTACTCGCATGCAGTGGTGCTGGGCACGTAAAGCAGGTCAACACAGCTCACACACACAGCTAGTCATGTGCAATGGGTGCGCACTCACTCAACCATGTGCAAAGGGTGGGCAGAACAGCAATTGTCGAATGGTGGTGACTGCAGACGGTCTAGCAACATGAGGCTGCTGCTGCCCCCAGTCCATGGGCACAGTTGAAAGTTTTGTGCGGTTGGCGTTGCATATGCATGTGCAATTGTAGGTGCATGCTCCTCTTACCAGACGCCCCGGCTGCCCTGGCAGATGCAACCGCGCCGGCAGACACACGCGCCCCGGCAGCCAACAGCTCGCTGTATGCAGCCATCCTGTCTGCCAACTGCCGCTGATCGAGCGCCTGCTTGAACTCGTTCCCCATGGGCTCGTAGGTGGCGGGGTCCAGCACCAGTGGGTGTGCGCCTGGTGCGAGTGCTCGCGCCTGTTGCCACAGGTATGGTGAGCTCTCCGCAAGCATGTTGAGGTCGATCTTCTTCCTCCGGTTGTAGAAGTACACTGCCAATGCCAGGAGCCGGTCCATGTTGTCCTCCCCAGTGTGGGAGATGTAGTCGCCAACATGGTTGACGCTGGAGTGCAGCGCCTCGTTGTGCCCAGTGTTCGCTATGTTGAAGAACACCGCCAGGTTGAGCTTCGATGTGATGCGCAGCTGCTTCCAGCTCTCGGCGAAGGTGAACGGCGAAGATGCACACCCCCTCGTGATGCACAGCTCTGCAAGCCTGAATGCCTTGAGGGTGCCGACGTTGCCGTTTGCCTTGTTGTCAGGTCGGAACAGCGGGTCCGCTTGTGCGAGGACCCGAAGTGACCTCTCCCCGGGGGGGGGGCTCCTATAGAGCGTCTAAGCTGAGATGGCAGCGGTTTTCTGCGCCTGCCCTTCATTTTTCTCCACCGCAACAGTTGCAACTGTTGCACACCATGCATATTGCACTTAAAGTTGTGCACTTCAAGTTGCACTCGGTCTTGTGGCCATGGTCACGTGAGAGGGCTACAGCGGTCAGCATATGAGCATCGCGGCCGAAGCCAGGAGCCACCGCTGACAGCAACAGGAGGGCACGCGGTGTGGCGCGACCGCTGCTGTCGTAGCGGTCAGCAGGGGCAGCAGCCCGCCGTCGAAGTGTGTTGTTGAAGTGCGAGCAGAAACAGAATCAGAACTCGCAACAGCAGCAGCCCCTGCTGGCAAGCTGAGAGTGTGAGTGCCGCGCCGCTTGTGCTGGCTGCTTCAGCCACACGCCAGCTGCGCCAGCAATGATGAGGGTCACAACGGCTTGCGCGCTGCTTGCTGCAGGGTCCGCGGCTGCCTTCCCTTCGGCTCCCATCACAAGGTGCGCGGGAAGCAGCAACGTTTGCCCAACACAGCTCGGTAGATGTGCGTGTCCGCTGTGATGGGCGCCACACGGGCTGCTGTCGCACAGCGGCCGGCGTTGTGCTGTTGCTGCCAGCGCAGGGTCGGAACGCGTTCGCTCGGCTCTCACCAGTGGCAGCACGCGCGAAGAGAGCAGTGGTGGCAGCCCTAAGATACTGTTAGCTGCTGCGTCAGGTTCGTAGTGCCTTGGACTAGCTTCGATCGTCAGCCACTCTGTGTTGCCCCCCTTGCAGCAGCGGGCACCGTCTGTGATGCCTTGGACCTGCTGCCACTGGCGGTGACATCGAATATCCTTGCTCTGTCCCTGCCTTTGCCTGCGCTTGCAGGCTGTTCGCGCGCCCCAGCTCTGTGTCTGCTGCCACTGACAATGCCATTGAATTTTTATTTTAAATTTTTCTTGCTTGTCACGTGCCTTTTGCCTGCGCTTGCAGGCTGTTCGCGCGCCCCAGCTCTATGTCTCTCAGCATGGCGGCCTCGGATCTCACCCCCGCTCTTCTCGCCAAACTGGACGAGGTGAAGGACGCGGTGCTGCTGGAGGTCAAGGCTGCGTCTGACGCGCAGAACCGCATCCTGGCTGTCAACGGACAGGTCACAGCACCTGCTGCCAAAACGCCGCAGCTGAAGACGGTGCGTACTTGGTGCGAGTACCGAACGGCGATGGGCAGCTGCCGAGCATGGAGGGGCAGTGGCTCTGGCCCCCTAGCGGCCTCACCGCGTACTCCCTGAGGGAGGGGGGACTACGGCCGCGCGCCACAGGCGTGCGGCGGCAACAGGCTGACATGCGCGCGGCTCTCAGCTCTGATAAGTTTCTACGGGTACTCTTGGTCTGCAGAGATCGTGCTGGACCATGATATGCAGATAGCCTGACACGGGCGGAAGCCTGCTACGAGGCTTCCCAGCAGCTGCGGGAAATGGCTGACTTTTTGCTTCGCGTGTTGTGCATGTGAGGCCACCCGGTGAACATGCGGCCAGGGGCGTAGCAGGGGGGGGAAGGCTAATGCTGCGCAGCACATGAGTGCTGGTGCTCCTTCAGACCACGCAAGGATGCCAAAATACAAAAGTGCTCGCGCCAGGAAACTGCAACTCTTGTCCACCACAGCCAGTGGCAACAGCTCGATTTTGCATGCTGTGTTGCTTGCCTGCGCCGCTGCTGTGTTGTCAAAGCCTGCGAAAGTGCTGCTGCTGTCATACAACACCGTGGTGATGAGTGTGCTAGTAGGGCCATTGCTAGCTGAACCAGTGGGGATGTCCGTTATAGGCTGGCATGTGCCCTGTGCAGTGCCGTTGCAAACACATACTTCGAAGCACTTCAGAGGAACTTGGAGGAATCGGCAGCACTACTAGTAGGCTGCAGTTGCCCTGGGTGCCCCCAATGCACGGTGCACCACAGCACTGCTGTAGTCCACTGTCCACACACTTTGCAAATTTCAGTACTGCAGTGTTATACGCATTCAGGCAGTTGCTTGCGACACACAGTCACAGAAACAAACATACTGAAGTACACGACACGTCCTTGCCGCTGCTGGCAGCAGCCGCACCACCACAGCACTGCCACGTGCCCACTGGGGCCCATTTTCATTATACACAGACACCGCAGCCGCAGACAGCGTGGTAGTCACAGGTCAGTGCGGGGCAAATGTGTGCCGCATTTTCTGCCGTTGTGCCGAAAAGGGCGCCTGCACCAAAGCACGGCACCAACCGGGAAACTTGGGACTTGTGGGGGGGGCAGCAAGCTTGCATCAGGGAGTAGGGGGGAAAGCGTCAGCCAGCCAGCTCAGGTGGAGCGCTATGACTCCACCTGCGCAGCAGTGGAGTCGCCACGCGGCACCGCTGTTGCTGCCGAGGCGGCACTTGGATCCCCAGAAGGGAGCTTTTCCCAGTCTTCGGAGGTGTTGCTGAGCGTTCGCAACTGCGAGTGCTGCTGTGGCGTGGGCAGGGGAGCCGCGCCGCCGCCGCCGCTGCCGCCGTTGTCCCCGCCCACCTCTGCCACCTTTTGCCACGAGTCATCTGGGTGTGGGTCATCAGCGCTGTCGCTGCTGCTGCCCTGGCTGCCGCCTTGGCTGGCGGTTGGTGGTGTTGGTGACGATGGTGCTGGTGGTGGCAATGGCGGTGCTGCCTCCTGCTCTGTCGCTGCTGCCATGGCTGTGGGCGATGCTGCCGCAACAGCCTCAGGTGGTGGTTCATCAGTGGAAGCAGGGTGCTGGTCTGCTGCTGGTGGGTCAGGCTCGCTATGCGTGAGCTCAGGTTGTGGTGACATATCAGAGGCAGCTGCTAAGTCCGCTGCCAAGTTGCCTGCAGTGGCAGCAGGGGTGCAGCGGTTCGAAGCACACAGGAAGCATGTGTCAACAACGTTGACGAGGCTTGCCCATGTGCACATCAGTTGGTGGGAGCGCCTGAAGCACCAGTACCTTAACGCACTGGGGACAACACACTAATACATACAGCATACCATCAGCACCGGCAAGCCACCTGGAACCCAGCAGCACAACCAATATCTGGTGCTCAGCAGCAACCAACATCTGGTGCTCAGCAGCACAACCAAACATCTGGTGCTCAGCAGCACAACCAACATCTGGTGCTCAGCAGCACAACCAACATCTGGTGCTCAGCAGCACAACCAGCATCTGTTGCTCAGCAGGACAACCAACACCTTGTGCTCAGCAACACAACCAACAACAAGTCTCGTACACTTCTGACTACACACCAACAATAAGTCTCGTACGCTTCTGACTGCACACATAATTTTGATTACAAGAGAACATACATATGTGTGGGGGCTGCCTGGTGTTTGACCAGGTGGGCAAGTCGCCGCACGGGCTTCGGCCTGGCATTTTGCCCCAGCCACGGCGATATCTGGGCTTAGCAACATTGTACTACTAGTAGTAGGTTCTTTCACAGTGAGCTCACCTGCATCGTCGCCACCGCCACCCGTAGGCGCACCCTCCACCACCGCCGCCGCAGCCGCGCTAGCCTCCCCAGGCTCCATGTGCAGCTGCTCCGAGTGCGGCGTCAGGCTCAGCATAACCGCCGCTTTCCGCGGCACCGGCTGCCGTAGCGCCACATGCGACTGCTGCTGCGAGGCCGCTGCTGCGGTGTCGGCGTGGTCTGTGGTTGGGCTGCTGCTGGTGGTGCTGGCGGCGGGCGTGATGGTGACTGCGGAGAGCATGGATGAAATTGTGGCGTCGGCACTCGGGGGGGGTAGCTCCACTCCACTGCGGGCGCTGAGCACGCAGCGGAGGAGTTGAAGTAGGGCGGTTGTTGAAGTTGGTGTAAGTTCAAGTTGTTGTTTTGCATGGCTCTATTGTCAGTCCTATAGTGTGGAGACAGCTGTATCAACACGACACAGACCAGCTTGCACGTGCTCGTGTCGGGGCATAGTCGGCACACTTTTGTTGTTGAAGTTAGTGTAAGTGGACGTTGTGGTGTTTGCATTGGCTCAATTGTAAGTCCTGTGATGTGGAACCAGCTATATGAACACGCCCAGACCAACTTGCATGTGCACACTTCAGTCACACGTCAGCCGGCGCTCCCTACAGTACTCAAAGCACAAAACGTCACACAGTGCCGTCGCTACTGCTTCCCCATGAATGCCCTTGCCATGGCGCACCTGGCACCCGCACCCGCCCCCTCAAATGCCCCCTCCACCCCCTCTGCATCCGCAGGCTCAGAGGCCCCCGCGCTGCTGCCGCTGCCGCAGCTGCCACTGCCAAAGGGTGTGTGATCCCTCGCCATGGGGGAGATCCCCAGGGCTGCTTCCATCTCTGCGAGCAGTGCATCTTCGGCGGCTGCACTTGAGTCGTTGCTGCCGGTGCTGCCGCAGCTGCCGGCCGTGGAGACGCCTAGGGACACCTGTAGGTGTGGGGGTGGCCAGGCAGAGGGTGGGGGGCGGCACGGGCACACTGGTGAGTTGAGAGCGCTTGTCATAAGTGTATATAAATCATGGCCATGCCTAGCCATCTAAGCGCAGCCGCAGCCGCTGCAAACAGTGCTGCTGTGCACGACTGAAAATGGAGCGACGGGGTCGGGTGTGCAATTTGGCTAATAGTACAGCAGTATATGCTGATACAGTGCACTCGCGGTTTAGTTCGCTTGATTTAGTGCGGTATGCGGGTTAGTGCGGGGTCCAGACACCTGTCACAGACCACATGATTCTATGTAAACGACACACAATGTCCTACTACTAGTAATATTTGATTTAGTGCGGGTCTTGCTGTAGTGCGGGGTGCCAGGGGGTGACACTACCCCGCACTAAATCGCGAGTGCACTGTATTGCGCAAATGGCTGTATTGCGTTTGAAAGCTGGTAAGGCGGTAAAGCACTGTGGTAGACAGCAACGCCGCCTGTGTGGCAGTAAGCACTGTCATGGGTCACCAGGTAGACATGGCAGCGGTGAGTGCACATTAATGCGCAACCAGGCTTGACAACTGACCATGTCAGGTGCACTTCAGCAAAAAAGTGTGCCTTCGCCATTGGCAATGCCAATGTTGCTGAACTACAACTTGTAGTTGATTGCATGGTGTGTGATTCACCTTCACAGTGTTCAAAGCTAAAGTCGAGCTTGGTGACAGTACTGAGGAGAGGCATACCTCGTGCAGGGCAATGTTGGACAGGTCGGTGGCCTCCCTTTCTCGCTGCGTGGTGGTGCTCCACTGCGTGCGCGTCGACTCGTCAGAGACACAGGAAGACGTCTCCATCCAAGCCAGAACCTACACGTCGAAGTTGATGTTGAAGTTGGTGTTGAAGTTGATGTAGCACCATCAGCGGTGGCAGCGGCAGCAGAAGCAGCAGCAGCAGGGGGAGGAGTAAGGGTGTAAGTGTCACAGCGCTCCAGCAGCAGTAGACATTAAACTTGAAGTTACAATTGAAGTTGATATAGCAGCAGCAGCAGGAGAATAAAGGTACATCATAAGTGCCGGAGCTGGACGGCCAGCTGCGGCAGCAGAAGTGTTGGGGTTGCAATGTGCTCAGCAGTAGAAATTGAAGTTGTCACTATAACCTTACACCAGAGTGTACAATGCTCAGCATCATAGTCTTGTCAGTAAGCAACAGGAAGGGGGCAGCATGCGCGGTCATGCCTTTTCCAGTCGCGCACACCGTGTGCGCCGGGCTTTCCCCACGTGGACTTAACAACCGGACTCAACAAAAGTACCATGTAATACTACTAGTTGTATTTATAACACTACTGGTTGTATATATAGACCACGCACATTTCGAGCGGGCAGTTGCGGCTGGCGTGCTGTGCGTTGCGGCTGGCGTGCTGAGCGCACCTTGTCTTCACAACAGCAGTAATAACTCATCATCACGTGAAGTATTTGCAACAGTACTGTACCTGTTACCAGTACAAGTACTTTGAAGTATTGCTGACGTATGGTGGGAGTACAATGTACTTGGAAATACTACTAGTAGTACTACTGTAGTAGTATGTACAGCGCACAGTGTGTTGCGACTGGCGTGCTGAGCGCACCTTGTCTTCGAGGTGCAGCGTCCTGAGGGAGGTCATGTATGTCTCCGGCAGAAAGCTCATGAAGTGCCGTACATCCGCATTCGCATCCGCACTGATGATGATGATGGTGATCACCACGGCACAGCACCGAAGACAGGAAGGGATAGCAGCACAGGATAGACAGCGGCAGGCGGCAGCAGACAGCAGCAGCATCACCACACGGCACCAAACACACAGCAACGAAGCACAAAGAGCGGCAGGCAACCGCACAACAGCAGCACAGCCACCGTGCAACAGCAGCAACAACGGACGGGAAGGACGGCGGCGTAGTGCGCAGGGGCCAGACACAACACAGCACCAACGGAGGGAAAGGAGCGGCACATGGCGCAGGGGGGATGGGAGGGGCAGGCGGGGGCAGACGGTCAGCCACGCCGTGTTGCATGGCACAGTTGTGGGTAGGCCTGGGTGTGAATGGGTGCGGCAAGGTAGTGATAGGCTGGTGCTGCGGGCTGCACGTATGCACCGAGCCACGCAGCATGTAGTTGAGCAATGGCGTGGCACATCTGTTTTCGCGCACATGCCACAATGCCAATGCCTACAATGCATGCCCCACTCCCATGCGAGCAAGCGGCCACTGCATGTACCGGCGCCACCGCAGTCCAAAGTGCGGCACCCCCTTTTGTTTGTGTTCGAGGGGTTCTACCGGCACCAGTGGGCTTGGTGCCACCTGGGCAACCTGGCTGTGTACTCGGTCTTACCTGAGTAACGCCCGGCAGCAGAAGGGGAAGGGCTCGAGCGAGTCGCAACAACGCCTCATTGAGGCGTGCCCAACACAGCGGCCCGATGAACGGAGGCTAATTTTTGCTCGGCGCGGATGCACGCAGAGGACCTTGCATACTGTCCAACTCTCAGTACTCGAGTCGCCACAGTGGCTTACCTGAATGACCTGATGGCTACGCGGTCTTACCTGAGTAACCTGATGGCTACTCACTCTTACCCGAGTACACCGGATGGCTACTTGCTCTTACCTGAGTAACCGGATGGTGTACTTGGTGCTACCTGGGTAGCCTGGTGGTGTTACTCACTCTCACCTGAGTAACCTGACGGCCCGCTGCATGGGCGGCAAGTCCAGCAGCCACCGAGGGCAGCGGCCGGTGCCCAGCGTCCGTGACAGCGCAATGCGCACGTTCACCACCCTGCACATGCACATGGCAATAGAGTGCGCAGAAAGAGCAGCAGCAGCAGAGCGCAGCCCAGGCAGTTGGCGATACAGTACACGGAAAGAGCAGCAGCAGATGGCAATAGAGCGCACAGAAAGAGGGCAGCAGAACGCAGCCCGGCCGGTTGGCAGAGCGTGCGTGGCAGCAGGTGCGGCACAGGGAGCGGCAGCGCCGCAAGTATTGGAGTGTAACCCCCCCCCGTTGTCTTGCTGAGGACCGGCTACTAACGGGCACTAACACCTGCTATACATAAGCACTACTAGAAGTATACTGCAAAGTATGTTCTGCAACTTCTTCAAGTACTTGAGAAGTACACTGCTACTTCAGCTCAGGTATGCCCGCTAGCGGCACTTGTTCCTCTTGGCGGTGCTTGTTCTGACAACCTTGTGCGTTCCTGTGCATACGCTGCCGGGCATGTGCCATTGCCACAAGCTCTTGCACGCCCACAAGTGCAAATAAATACCACAGTAGTACTACTACTACAGAAGTGCCGGTAGTGAATACTACAAAATACATAAGGTACCCCCTGAAGTCGCAGCCAGATACCATGCGTGCACTCCATCAGCGAGGTCTCAATCGATGGGGGTCATAACTGGGGGGGGGTTATACTCTGATATAGTTTCTTTAGATTTTATAAAATCTTGATTATCCTGTAATTATTGCGCAAAGGCTAATCGTTCACTGATTTTTGATGTCCATTCAAAGAAACCAGTTATCTGGCGCAATAAATTTAATAAAGCTATTGGTATCATTTTTATTTGAGCAGCTTTCTGACCAGATTTTTGTTCACATGAAGTAGTTGTCTCATCGGAAGACCATGCTTTGGCTCCGGAGGTATGTGCGTGTACTTGAGTGAGTACCCACCTGTCAGTGGCCAGCTCGGCTAGCGATGGCATGAATTCACACACAAAATCGTCCCGCGGCAGGTGCGCCTGCAGGCGCTGGCATATGTATATGTACATCTGGCGCTGCTGGTAGCTGTCTCAGCGGGACGCACATGAAGCGAAACGGCAGGCAGCAGGGAGGGAGGGTAGGGGGAGGGAATGATAACCAATTGTGAGGGGCCAGGGGATGCATTGGTGCACAAGCATCTGCATCTGTAGTGTTTGCTTATGCTGAGCACCAGTGTCGTTTGTGCTGCTGGTGCTGGGCTACATTAGTATGGTTGCTGCTGTTGAGTGCTACCAGCAGCAGCAGCAGTGGCGGTCAGCAGCAGCACTTGTGTTCGGCAGCGCTGCAGCGCCACCAGCATCACCACTGCAGCAGCGCAATTACTTGTCAGCACCATCAACCTGCAGCAGCACCGCTTAACACCACCTTTCCCACCACCACCACCGCAGCAGCAGCCGCAGCATTGATAAAACCGAAAGTGCTCAGCAGCATCAGCACACAGTGCTCGGCAGTACTGCTCACACAGTACTCAGCAGCATACACCACCAGCCCCTCCCTCACCCGCGTGCAATTTGCAACCCTGCTCAGCAGCACTGCTCGCACTGCGCTCAGCAGCATCGCGCTGCGCCGAGCAGCACCGCCCTGTGCTCAGCAGCACCGCTCGCACTGTGCTCAGCAGCAGTACACTGTGCTCAGCATCGCACACAGTGCTCAGCAGCATCGTTCAGTGCTCGGCGCCATCACACTGCAACCGCTCACATGCCGGCGTTCGCAAATTCCCTCACGAGGCTGACCATGCTGGCAGCGCTCAGCAGCATGGCACTGTGCTCAGCAGCATCGCTCATTCAGTGCTCAGCAGCACCGCTCACAGTGTGCTCAGCAGCATTGCTGACAGTGCTCAGCAGAACTGCTCACCTGCCGGCGTGCGCAAACTCCCGAACGAGGCTGACCATGCTGGCCCTCCTCTCCTCCCCCCCCACGCTGATTGCCAGGCTCGTATTGCCGCTGGAGCTGGAGCTGGCGCTGCCCCCCCCCGCCGGCCCAGCCTCATCATCAGCGGCGACGGCGGGCGCGGTGGTGGAGGCGGCAGGGGGGGCTTTGGGGGCGGTGGTGGGGCCCTTAGTGTCGCGGGCGCCGCAGCGACTCATGGCTGCCATCAGGGGGGCAATGGCTTCAAAGGCCGTCTGTGGGGGGGGGGAGCCA
>JAULBY010020688.1:0-18806 GCA_032358315.1 Ophiocytium majus | reverse complement strand
CTCGCCTCTCGTTGTGGTCCGGTGGTGGCTCCCCCGTGTGTGGTGGTGTGTGCGGCAAATGCGAGCAGGCAAGCCCCTTGTGTGCAAGGGGCAATGGAAAAGTGGTGGGTTAGTGGTGCATGGTGCCATGGGTGTTGCAGGGTGGGTGGCGGGCACGCCCGCCCGCGTGCATTGTGTCAATAACGGCTCGCAGCATTGCCACCGCCTAGCATGCAACACTGTACATGATAAAAACTAGTGGTATGTGGTAGAATGCATGTAGACATGTACCTGAGGGGTACACAAAGGCTTCCAGGAGCGTTATTACCCATGCATGGGGGAACCTGTTAGTTGAGGCTATCGCTGCGACAGTTTCAATGCACTTGAGGTACTGAAGTAGGTGGTAGTGCATGAACTAAATGCTTCAGGGGTGTACTACCAGTACTGGCAGGTCGAGCCCTAGCTAGCCTGCTGGCACCCTCTAGCACTTTCTTTGTTCGTACACATACTTTGCCATGCATTTGCCTTGGAGAGGGGCGCGTGTTGGCATACATGACATGGGCTCTTGCACGCCACAAGTGCAAATATATAAAAGTAAGAGTACTTCTGAAGTATATGGTAGCAGTTGCACCCAGGCGGTGCGGCACCGGTGCGTGCGACGTGACGCCCGTTTACCTCGTGTGGCGCCCCTGACGCCGCTGGCCATGGCCTCCTCAAAGCTCCCGCCACATGTAAAACACTTCAAGAAGTACTTGAAGTACTGCAGTGGCACATTGTAGCAGTTTGCGCGCAGACATTGACATGACGTCCGTTTACCTCGTGTGGCGTCCCTGAAGCCTTTGGCCATTGCCTCCTCAAAGCTACTTGTATGGTATACTCAATTATATACGTCGAGTAGTACTTGAAGTATTGCAGTGGTACAGTGTAGCAGGTTGCACACAGACGTTGACATGACATCACTTTACCTCGTGTGGCATCCCTGAAGCCGCTGGCCATGGCCTCCTCAAAGTTCTACTTCCCTCAGTACTGTATACGGTATAATCAATGGTACTTAAAATAGTACGTGAAATTCTGCAGTGGTACATTGTAGCAGGTTGCGCACAGACGTTGACATGACATCCGTTTACCTCGCGTGACGCCCCTGAAACCGCTGGCCATGGCCTCCTCAAAGTTCTACTTACCTCAGTACTGTATACGGCATAATGATATACTATAATCCATGGTATACTTCAAAGTACTTCAAATACATGTATATAGTACTTGACGTATTGCAGTTGTAGCAGCTTTTGCACACACGTCCACAATGGCGTTTTGTTTACCTCGCGTGGCGCCCCTGAAGCCGCTGGCCGTGGCCTCCTCAAATTTCTACTTACCTCAGTACCATATACGGTATAATCAATGGTATACTTCAATTAGCACTTGAAATATTGCAGTGGTACATTGTAGCAGTTTGCGCGCAGACATTGGCATGACGTCCGTTTACCCCGTGTGGCGCCCCTGAAGCTGCTGGCCATGGCCTCCTCGAAGTTATACCTACATATGGTATACGGAATGGTAACTTCAAATAGTACTTGAAGTATTGCAGTGGTACATTGGTAGCAGTTTGCGCGCAGACATTGACATGACGTCCGTTTACCTCGCGTGGCACCCCTGAAGCCGCTGGCCATTGCCTCCTCAAAGCTGCCTCCATACGTAAAATCATACCTGAAGCAGTGCCAGTGCCAGGCAGCAGCAGCGGTGCAGCAGGCAGCGGGCACAGACAAACGCACCACACCGTCAGCACACACAGGCGGACCCTGCTGCCGCCGAAGCCGCACCAGGCCGCCGGCTGCCAACCCTAAGCAATGTGTGCGGTAAGGTACTTTTGGAGCAAGCGAAATAGTATTTGTGGTCAGTGATGGGGCACAGCCCACAAGTTTCGCATGCTACGCCGTATGACGCATGTCGCGCGGCGTACAACGTACACAGATGAACGTAGTTATATGGCAAATACGCCGTACGGCGCGTTTTGGGGCAAAAAAATACGTAGAAATACGACGTACTTTGTAAAAATAACGTATGTAAGCATCATAGCAAATACTTCTGAAGTATGTGAGCAGTGACCCATCACTATATATACCGTACATGAAAACCCATCTCGGAGCAGCAAGCCCTAGGGGTCCCACCGGTAGGGGGCGCCACCCTGGGCGGACCAGTGCAATGGGGTGAACAAAGCAAAGGCCTGCGCCTACTAGATGTATCGTTGGTAAACAGTTGCCGCTGGTGCACTTCTGATTGCCCAACTACCCCGGGCAGCTTGTCTTGAGCAGGGTGCTGCCGTGCAGGCGGTAGAGCGGCGAGGCAGTGGGGACGCACTCACTTGTACGTAGTCACCACGCCGTCGCCCTGGGACATGAAGGCGGCCTGGAGCCACTGATGCACTTTTAACTGTCCAACCACCAGGGCCAGCTTCTCCTAAACAACGTGTTTGGCGTGCAGACGGTGGCATGCCGCAGTGCGCCGGCCAGGCAGCGGGCACGCACTCTCTTGCACGTACTCACCTCACCATCGCCGTGGAACTTCTGGAGCCACTGATGCACCTACAATTGTCCAACTACCAAAGGCCAGCTTCTCCTAGGCAAACAGGCAGCGGCGGCGCGCTCACTTGTACGTAGTCACCACGCCGTCGCCGTGGAACATGAAGGCGGCCTGGCTGAGCGGCAGCAGCCCGCGCTTGGTGGCCGACACCGCCATAACCGCGTGCGGGTGCGTATGCAGGATCACGCTGACCTGCGGTGGCAGCGGCGGCGGCGGCAAAGCGCAGCAAAAATTGCCAAAATTCATACTAAAAGACACATGTTTCTGTGAAGCAGGGGGCGCATGCATGCTCACGCATGCCTTGTCGTCATACAGCACGGCTCAACTGGGGGGCAGGGCGAGGGGATGCGGCTGCTCTAGCGCTGATCGAGGGGTCATGATGTGCCTTTTTGTAGTATTATAATATGGTATTTCGGGGTTTTTTTACATCTTTTTTTAATGTGGGGACTGGCCCCAGCAGCACCCCTGGGGGTAACTAAGCAGAAAAGTGTAGAACTTGCGTAGGAGAAGCAGGCTGTTGCCATAAATTATAACTATGGTACTGTAGGTATGGTAGTATTTTTCTTACAATTCATTGCATCCTCCGCGGCTCTGCGGCAGCACGGCGGCAGGTGTCAAGTCGATGATGGTGTGCGTGCTTGAGCCGGTGCGTGCCAGACAGCTGCCCAGACACCCTCTCTGAAACCTACATACTTTGTAGAACTTGAAGTACTAGTACGTCGAAATACTACACATAGTACCGGTGGTTGAATTTCTTGGCACTCGTGGACGTGAGTTACTTGCACTGGTGAAACCTACATGGTACTTGGAGTATTAGTAGTTGTAACTGTTTGCTCGTGTGGGCGTTCAAGAGCCCGTGCCATGCATGCCAGTGCGCTCGTGGCGATGGCACGTGCCCAGCAGCATATGCACACAAACTCACAACACCGAACAACCTAGCACTACTACAGATAGTGTTCTGTATGTGTACACACCAGTTGCACCAAAACATTTCCTTTTTCTGCGCGTCCACCAACGGGGCACAACAAAAAGGACGCAGGCACTCCTATCATGTGCCTTGGGCAAAACAGCTGCCTGTACGCGTCACCCCTTGCGTACTGGTGAGAGGAAACGCCTCAGGCGGCGTTACAAACAAGTGAATGCCTGTGACAGCCACGAACACAACACACTTCACTTTGGGTGCCACAGGCGCCTAGGCCTGTGCAGCGGTAGGTGCCGCCCGTCATCTCGCCGTCGCTGCCTGCACTGCTACCTCTGTGCGTCTACTTGTATGGCATGTGCTGCTCGTCATGTTTCTAGCCTGCTACGCACGCTGCTATTGTTAGAGCGTGTACAGTATGGTCGCTCCATATTGCCTGCTGTTGTACATCACGCTTGCTGGTTTGGTTATGCTGTGCACGCTCATCATGAACACCGCCTTAGCGGGCGTGACAAACAAGTGAATGCCTGTGACAGCCACAAAACACAATACACTTCACTTTGGATAACACAGGCAATGGGCAGCGGTAGGCGCCGCGCGTCACCTCGTCGTTGCCGCCTGCAAACTCATGAACACACAGTGAATTCATGAACACACAGTGAATTCGTGCATGTGCTGTGAACTCTCACCTCTGGTCGCTCCCTGTAGATGGGAATTGCCACCGGCAGGCAGCCCATGTTCACCAGGCTTGCATCCGCAGTCTTGCGCGCGCCTGTTGAGGGGTCAACCTGTCAGCGGCACACGACAGTGCACATGGGCATTCCACATTACCAGTGATGGGTCACAGGGTATGAACTCCGCACTACATGCCATACTTCTGAAGTATAACCCATGTAAATACGGCGTACACATTTTGAGATGACCGTATTCGTATGGCAAATACAGTCTTGCGCGCGCCTGTGGCCCGAGTCAACCCTGCCAGCGGCAGACAGCGCACATGGGCAAGTCACATTACTGGTGTTGGGTCGACGGGTACTTATAAATTCCGCATTATACGCCGTGTAACGCATGTAAATGCGGCCTACAGCGTATTCAGATATGAACGTATTTACACAGCAAATACACCCGTGTGGCACGCTTTTGGGTGTAGAAATACATATGTAGTACTTCGTAGTATGTAGCATTGAACCGTATTTTGTAGAGCACATACAATACGCCATACGCCATGACCCATCATTAGCAACAAGTGGTGTGCATGAGGGCGTGGCATGCTCTTGCGCGGTCTCAGTGTACCCCCCCCCCCCCCCCCTTCCACACTCGCCACATGCCTCATGTGCACACTCTGCGGCATACACACAGCCACCTTACCCCAGAGGTGGACGCAATTCATGTATAGTGATGGGTCACGGTGTATAACGTAGTTTATACGTTGTACAACATATGGCATATTTCTACACCGCAAAACCGCGATATACGGCAAATTTGCCGTATAAATATATCAATCTGTATACGTTATACCGCATGTTTACATACCATATACGGCATACATTGCGAAAATTATACATTGTGACCCATCACGATTCATGTGGCGTTAGGGTAGCGCGAAAACGTATATTTGCCGACGATATACGGCGTATGTCCGTATAACGTACATAATGGCGTATAACGCATATTTCGGCGTATAAACGTATACGACAATGTATTTGGGGCCGTTCCGTGCCTAAACACATGGTGCTGAGCATGGCAATGCCCTAGTGGCGCATACATAAATATTTCGAAGTGTATGTATACTGTGGAATGGTTACTTGTCTCTTGTCGAACAGCCTGACAGGCATGACACTGGTGAGCGTGCTTGCAGCATGCCCCACACTGTGGCACCATTACAGCCGCATGATCAGCACATATGCAACACCATGACAGGCGTGCAGGCCCAGTGAACTGAGTACGTGCGCCATGGCAACCTTGAGATGCATCTCCCTGGGCCACATCTTGCAGCCTTCAGGTCTACAGTAAGATAATCATTCCAGATTCCTTCAATGGATCCCAGTTCAACATGTGCGAAATTTTGCAAATCGGCGCAATGTGGTTTCCAGGACTTGCAGAGGAAGATGAAGTGAGCCACAAGTCAGGAAGCGCTGCTGCTGGTTCGCAGTGGCAAGCATGCTGCATCTTTTCATCTGGTTGTGTCACAGAACGCCGGCTCAGCGACTCGCCTGTGCTGCAGGCTGGGCATCAATTCGCGGCTGCTGCTCTTGGAGCAGATGCGCTGTTGCCCTGCTGCCGCTTCACGCTGCCCGCTCAGCCTCCTCGGCGGCACTGTGCCTTTTAGGCACCTAGGCCGGAGCAAGCTCGCTTATGAGGTCGTTATCGGGTGACTGCAGCATGCTCGGGGGCAGACAGTTTGTCAACTATCTTCAGCGATGCAGCCCAGCTGCCACTCCTGGTCATCGCCGTCCCAAAGCGTTGCTGCTGCGTAACTGGTCCAACAGCTTCTCTGTCGCCTGCTGCACGCCATACTTCTGGCCATTCATGTGTACCAGCCTCGCGTCTGGTGCAGCAGCCGGCGCCTCATCGACCAGGTCACGGCTTGCGCGACGACCTCGCTCATGCCTGATTGAAAAGCGGCGGTTACAGTAACTGCCGGAGGCCAACTGACAATGGCTGCAGCTACACTGCGACAGTGTACAGCGGGGTTTAATAAGAGTACAGCACGCCCCAAGCGGAGTTTAATAAGAGTACAGCACACCAGTGCTCTACCCCAGCACAGCTGTACAGAAAGGGGGGGTGTAAGAGAGCACCAGGAAGGGTTGGGGGCAGCAACGTATACGGCGGCTACGGCCTTGACATATACTACTAGTAATACTGTAGTACGCCGTATTATACGGCATATACGTATACGCCGTAATATACGTATGTACGGAGTTGTGCAACCCTACATCACACCTGTCAGGCCCCACCCTGGCCCTCAGCCTCGCTTCTCGCAAGCACCGATGACATCAGTGGCAGTGCCGCGAGCGGGCAGCAGCAGACAGCGGTAAGAGGGGGGGCGGGGGGTGTAACTTACCACTGCCTCGAATGCTGACTTTGTCTGGGGATCGAGCATGAAGGCGGCCATGGCGTCGTAGCCCTCCCTGCAGACCACGTGCAGCAGGGTGTCGCCCCCAAACACACCCTGCCACCACATATGCAGGCATGTGCAGCGGCGGCAATAATGCAGCGGCGGCAACGTTGCAGTGGCACGCTAAATATCATTCGCATGGTGTGCTGGCATGGCGGCGGCGGGGGCACTGTGGGCAACAACTATGTCATTTGCTTCACTGTACAAGAGGGGTGTGCTGGCAATCGCTGTGTTGGACACCAGTGGGTAGGAGGAGTTGGGGGGCACATACATGGCAGCGGTGCCTAATGAAAACATGGCATGGCATGTTGCGTGCTGCTCCATCCATCGGATTGGTCGCGGGATCCCATACAGTACATACTTCCAAAGTTTATCAGAACTGAGGCATCTTTTCGGAGTTTTTTTGTTCTTTTTCAGGAGCCTCCCACAGCTGTCCAGCGCTATCAATCACGGCACAGGCGGTAGTGCCGCGTACTTGGTTTGCGTACCTCGCTACTTCGATACACTAGTTCATGTGTGTGTTGTGCTTGGGCAAAAGAGCACTGTGCCACTTGGCTGTCGACATCGGGTAATGCTTCCGAACAGCGTCTAAGTGAGCCCAACCACCACAGTGCGTAACAAGACTTGCTACTTGAGTCGCATGCTGGGCGAACGCCCTGGTGCCTGCCTGCCCAAAAATGGTGCACCCTTGCATGTTGCTGTGCACATCCCACCACTTGCAACCTAACGTTAGCCCGCAAAAGCTTGACAGCATCAGCGCATTGCGAAAGCCAAGCCCTCCCTCCCACACGCCTTGACCTGCCATTTCCCTCCAGTCACGGCACGCCAAAAACCGCACAAACCTGCAACCACATCTTCATGTAAACATTCTCCAAGTCCCATCCCAAGACAAAACAAAATTTGCGCGCCCCCACCTAACAGCCTCTGTTAACGTCCTTCCATCGCCGTGCGACGCTTCATGAACACATTCTGCAGTCCCCCCAAAAAACACTGGAAAAAAAATCCAATTGGACGCGCCCTCCCACCTGGTAGCCTCTGTTGATGTGCTTCCATCGCTGTATGATGCTTCATGAACACATACTGCAATTCCTACCCCGCAACACTGAGAAAAAATTCAAAATTTCCGCGCCTCCCCCCACCTGGTAGCCCCTGTTGATGTCCTTCCAGCGCTGTATGACGCACTCGCGCAGCTTGCGCATGTCGCCGGCCGCGACGGCGAACGCCGCGCGATTGGCGCGCTCCACCAGGGGGTCCGCGTTCGCGCCGAACACGCGGTCCTCCTGGTGCCACCACTGCAGCACCTGCTCAGCAGAGGAGGGCGCCGCCGCATATACACGGGAGACATCAATGACAGTGCGCTGAGTGGTTTTGTGCCCGCGCCAACGGCAGCGCGGTGGCGATGAATGGCTGCTTGAACTATGTACACATTACGAAGTGAACAGTGGCCAAGTGGGTCATGGTCGGCTCCATGCAGCGTCAGAAGGGCAAGATCGAGGAGGGCGGTCCTCCTGGTGCCACCACTGCAGCACCTGCTCAGCAGAGGAGGGGGGCGCCGCAGGGGCCGGTGCTCAGCAGGCTGGCCGTCGGTTTTGGTTCAGAGCGGTTTCGAGGTGATGAGGCAGTGATGGAGCAGGTTGTTGGGTCACAAGGTAGGGTGATTTGAAATGATGCGTCGGTGATGGAGCAGGTGTTTGGGTCCTAAAATGATGAATCAATGATGTAGAGCAGGTTGTTGGTCCTAAGGTAGAGTGGTTCCGAAATAATGGGTCAATGATGGAGCAGGTTGTGGGTCCTAGGGTAGGGTGGTTCCACAATGGTGAGTCAATGATGGAGCAGGTTGTAGATTTTAAGGCAATGTGGTCCCGAAATGATGGGCTGATGGTGGAGCAGGTGGTCGGGTGCTAAGGTAGGGTGGTTCCGAAATGATGGGTCAATGATGGAGCAGGTGGCTGGGTCCTAAGGTAAAGCGGTTCCAAAATGGTGAGTCAACGATGGAGCAGGTTGTCGGTCCTAAGGTACAGCGGCTTCAAAAGTACTACTGTACTATGAGTCAATGATGGAGCAGGTTGTTGGTCCCTAAGGTATAGCAGTTTCAAATGATGAGACAATGATGAGCCGGCATTTTCTGTTTCATCAGGGCGCTCAACTGGTGCTGTGATTGTGCACAAGAGGGATGGACTCCGTGTGTGCTGATGCGGTGCAAGTTGTTCCAGTTCTTTTCTCTTTTTAAAAGTGGTGCTCAGCAGCAGCACTGGCGCCACTGCAGGGCCGAGTCAGCATCAGGCGGTGCCGCAGTAGGTGGCGCGGCTCCACAGCTTCGTGTCGGTTTCCAGCAGTGCTCAGCAGTGCGAAAATGTGTGCCGCAGTGGCGGTATCGACAAAATGGCTGGTCAGCTGGGGGCTGCATAGACCGATAACTTGCACTTGGTTGTCGCACTCCTGGCAGTCCCAGACACTTAAATACACGCAAAAGTACAGTGTGTGCTCTGTCGCGTTGCAGCCCAAATGGCATCCCACCACAGTATTACTACAGCAGTGGTAGTACTTACTTCAACTATGTAACCTCAAAAGGCAGGTCTGGTGCGGGTGGGACCTTCCACACAGCAAGTCCACAAAGTAATCCTTCTGGCCCCTCCTACAGCACAGGCATGGCCTCACAGGGACGTCATAAACACCTGCATGCCCCCCGAGTACCGAACTGATATATGCTTGTATGTGCGGCGAGCGCAACTGCGCAAAACTTGCAGTACACTATGTGGTTCTTCGATACTTGCTGGTAGAGTGGCTAGCCACCGCCACACAGCAATAGTGGGATTCATGCACGAAAAGTTGCAGATGGCAAGCGCTTTCTATGCAAGCCATGCCAAGCAGTCTTCGCACAGTTTCCACTGCGCCCGTGGGGGAAACACGTCTTCGAATCAACACATCCGCGCACAGCAGCACCAGTGTGCCTGAGCCTGACCGCAGCGGCACTGAGCCACCAGCACCCCGCTGCCTGCACCACCGCAGCTACATGCCACGTGCAGTCCTCACTGCCTCTTGACATGAAGTACCTTTGAAGTACTTGAAGTAGAACGCTCACCTCCGCCATGCCGCCCTGCTGGGCGTCGAACGCCTCTGCGCGGTCCCACACGTCAATGAAGTGTAGCAGGCTAGGGCAGGCTCGGCGCGGGACAGGGCCGCAGGGCACACGCGAGGGGCACACGGCACATGCATTGGAGCACGTTAAACCCCGGGAAAACATGCACACATGGTTTCCCTAAAAGGAAAGTAGACTCTCATTATGGCTATTCTACTAGGAGCAAACACATCGCTTTTGCTATGTCAGCTATAGTAAGCACTCGGTCAAATTCCTTTCAAAGTCCTTTGAGTGGCTCCTAAACAAGTGTATCCCCCCATTTGGACAACAGTTGAATGGCCAGCTGTTTAGGCACTAGTTGGTAGTTGGTGCCATACACACACATAGGGAGTACCTGGGCTCAGTCACCTTTTTGGTTTCTTTCACATAGCTCTAAACCCTGTTTAGTTGGCCATCGTTGAGTATAAATCCGCCGCATTCACAATGGCAGGGACAGCCCGTGGGCCTAAGACACCCAAGAGCAAACGCAGGCATGTTGCAGCGCCCACCAAAAGGCAAGACAGTTCCAACAAGGATCATGGAGGTGCCGGGGCGCCAGGGGTGTGTGCCTAGTCGTGGACAAGGAAACTGCGCTGTTGACCCAGCACCGTTCTACAACCGCGTGCACCACGCGCACAATCATGCCATTATTACGTCTCCATGTACACCGCCAAGGTGTGGTCACACAGGCAAGTCGGCCAGCTCCGGTGACCACCGCACGTGCTCAGTTGTGCCGAGTCAATGCAGTTCACTCGTGCTGTACACCGCCCGCCTCTCTAACAAAACTGCCCCCCCATATTCTACCTCTCACGCATGAACAGGTTTGCAGCCCCTTGGGACCTGCTGCTCACCTGTTCTGCTTGCGCAGCTCCTTGTTCTTTTTGGGCACGAACTTCTTGGTACGCACTGTGCCCTTGCTGGGCCCCGCCTTCGCCGCCGGCCTGCGCATCGTAGCGCTGATCGCACCCCCCATGTTCCTCCCCACACAAGGTCAGTGAAGCACCAGACTTCCGCCGCTGCTGCTGCCGCCGACTCGGCTCCTTTCTCCTGCCACTTCAGCTACTGTCCCTCCTAGTGTTGCTGCTGCCGCCAGGTGCAGCTGCCTGCTAGCTCCTCGCCCCTGCTCACCGCCATAGCACCTGTGCGACGCGGTTGACGCAGCTGCAGCTGTGGCTTCAGCAGGAGTTGCGCCTTGTGCCTGCTAGACCCTCGGCTGGTGCCCCCTGCGGCAGCAAATGCTGCTGCGGTCTTGGCACAAGCCTGGCTTTGAGGCAAGGGGTTGAGCCAGGTGTGAGCCTGGCCAGCGCCACGGCAAAGTACGGCAAAGTGTCTCGCACTCGCACACAGACAGTTCCACGCAAACGGCCAAAAATATTTGGCGAGAATGCCGAGCAGAGCTTCCAGTGCTGAGCAGTGCTCCCGCCAATCAGCGCTCTTGGGGGGGGGGGGGTTGATCGCATACTGTACGTGAACTCAGCTGTGCTCGTCACGCGCTAGTCATAGTGTCAACGTCTGCGCTAGCGCGGCCGCTGCTCAGGCGCCGCCAGCTACAGCTGAATAGGATCGTGGTGTAGCCAGCGCGCCCAGGCATCACACAGCGGTGCCGCTGGTGCAGTCTCTCTGAACTTGGCACCAAACTTCATTTTCAGCAGCTCCAACTGCGCTCGGGTGCCGCGTGTCAGCAAGCCATCAAGCCGCACCAGCAGTGCCCATCCCGGTCCCACCCATGGCAGAGCCGTGAGAGTACGACCACACCCACTGCGAGCTGTGGAATGCTGCACAAAGGGGCGACCACAAGCGGCTGGCCTCCATCCTGAAGGGCGAGATCAATGTCGAGGATTCCAGCGATGAAGTGAGAGCGAGCGGGCAGTAAACACACATATGACACAAATAATTTTAAGCGGCTGCTGCCTGCTGCTCCTGCATCAGTTCTCAACCCCTCTGTGCTTTATTTAAGTACTATAGTATCATTATTACTAATATATATATCACTCATATCATTATATATATTCAAACATGTATGGTGTTGGCATGCCCATGGCCTACGCTGTAGGATTATGTGTCTCCAGCTTGTGCTGCGCCACGTTCGCCCCGCCGCGTGCAACGTGGTGTGGATGTGCCCACTGCCGTACATCTGGCACAGGGCCCCTGAGGGTTACCCCACATGTTCACTGACTTGTACATGTGCACAATGGATGGTACATCATCGGGCACCCTGGGGCCCTCTCCAGCATACCGGTCAAGGCCCGCCTTTGCTATGGCAGACCAAACGCCTATCTCCTTGCTGCAACAAACACCACTCAGTCACTGGTGTGAGGTAGGCACTCCAGGCGGCGGTATACCCTATGGCGGGCCGGCCTGCCCACTCGGACGCCCCGCTCGCCCCTCGACCTGGCTCCGGTGGTGATGGCTGCTCCGGTGGTGGTGGCTCCCCAGTGTGTGGTGTGTGCGGCAATTGCGAGCACGCACAACCCCCATGGTGTGCATCCTAGGCTACGAAACTGTGTGCCACACCACTTGTAACTGCCCCATCGATCGCACCTCATGCCGTGTAACAGGAAGAGGGCGAGGACGGACCACCAACACCGAAGTACGTTGATCCGCTATGGCGCAGCGAGGTTGACCACCGACACCTGTACAGCGTCCTCGATGTCGCCTGCCTCATGGGCTACCCCAAGTGCGTGCAGCTGCTAGTGGCGCCGCTGCTGCAAGGCATCCGCGACGGGTCACGGTACGTTGGGCCCAGGTTTGCGTTTGCGGCTGGGCAGGGGGGGGCTGCTGCGCCAGCCGGAGCAGCATCAACGGCAGCGACAGCAGGCGGCGCTGGCGTGCAGGGGTGCGGCCGAAGCAGGGGCAGCGCTGCGGCTCCGCCATGGCCCATCGCGGGCGGCAGGCAGCAGAACCCGATAGAGGTGGTGTTGGACGGCGCTTCCAAGGGCTTTCAAAGCCACAAGGGCGCCAAGCGCCAGAAGGCTGCCATCGATGACGCTGCGTCCGAAATCATTGGTGTCCTGGCGCAGCTAGTGGATCATGTCCGTGCCGACCTCAGGTGTGTAAACTATGCATCCACCCGTCCCTATCCATCTGCGCATGTTGTGGTGCCATATGTCAGAGCCGCTGCCACTATCCAAGAGCCCTGGCGCATGCATACTGCTGCTGTGCCACCGCGACTGCTTTGGCAATGGTATATTGTACTCTGAAATGGTCTGGAACTATGCAGGTCCAACAAGATGGAAGGCGCAGCCGCAGTTCCGCTTGCTGGCCTGTGGCAGCCTGGACACATCGGCAGAGATCAACCACATGGTCTTGCCGCATACCAGGAGAACAGCACCAAGACATGGCTGCTTCACACAGTAACATGACATTTTCCCCGCACTCCCCTGCGTTCCTGTGTGCGTGTCGTGCAGGGGCCGCGTCGTGCACCCCATGCTGCTGCGGACCGCCATCATAGCCGAGCTTCCCAAGACCGTTCGGGCCATTGTTGAGAAGCTGCACCTCGACGCTGCAGCGATTCCAGAAGCGGGCGCCACGCAGGTGACAGCATTGAGGTTGCAGCAACTTGAAAAGATGCACGACAGCACCCCATGGGCCATGTGCCTGTTTTTGTGTGCGGTGCAAATACGCCATGTACTGTGCCGCACTTTTGGTAAACATGGGACGTCAGCAAGTGTGGCAGTGCAGGCTGCAGCAGAATTTCTTCTGAAGTGCAGTCATGACTCAAGCACATAAAAAGTGGTACCTCTTGCTCTGCGCTACACTTCACTACGTTTCCGCTCGTGTAACGGGAGCGAAAAGTGGGGCGTCCGAGTGGGCAGGCCGGCCCGCCATAGGATATACCGCCGTCTGGAGTCCCTACCTCATGCACTGCCAGGAGGGTACACAGGGTGCTCTCTTGCCATGCATGTGCGCCCCCATGCTGCATGTACATGTGTCCATACCGCATTCCCTGCTGCAAGAAACCTTTTGCACTCATTCCGGCAATGCGTAGGTACTACATGGACAACTCGTCAAAGAGCACATGCTTGCCTTTTGCAATCGCTCAATCATTGATGATCCTACCCACAGGTTTCCCAGGAATGCGACCTCTATGCGCCCCACCGCACCCCCCTGGACCTGGCGATTTTCGTGGAGCGGAAGAGCAGGAAGAGCAAATCTCTCACTGCGAAAACCTCAGTGACGGCATGGCTGTGGCCACGTGTTGGGGGCATCGGTGGCAGACCTGTCACACCCCAAGAGCAGCAGTTTCTCACCAGGATCGGCATCGAAACTGCTGATGGTGGCCAGAGCGGCGGCGGTGACGGCGGAGGCTGCAGCGATGACAGTGGCGGCCGCAGCGGTGCTGGCGGCGGTGGTGCGGCAGCTGCCAAAGTTGGCAACGGTGCTGGCGCAGCTGGTGCAGCTGCTGCTGGTGGCGACGGCGCTGGTGCTGGTGCAGCCGCTGGCGCTGCACCACCAACTGCACATGCTGTGGGGGTAGCCGGGCCAGCAGCACAGCCACAGCTACACGCAGCGGCTCGTGAGCCACCTGCACAGCAGCAACGGCAAAAGAAGGAGAAGAAGCTCAAGCAGCAGAGGACCAAGCAGCCGCGGCAGCAGCAGCAGCAGCAGCAGCGCGCGCCTATGGCTGGCTGCTCAGCACAATTCGATACTGCTGGTCAGCAGCTGCCCACCGCAGCCAATAACTCGCCAGGCCCTGGCAGCGCATCACCACATCCGCGCTCAACGCCGCCATCGCCACAGCCGGCTCAGCAGCAGCAGCGGCGGTCACAAGCAAGTGCGACAACGCCCACACCGCTGCAGAAGCAGCAGAAGCCCCAGCAGCTAGCAGCACCAACACCTGCTGTGTTGCTCCAGGTTGCACCCCTCCCGGCTGCGCTGCATTCGCCGGACTCCCGCTCACCGGATACTGGCGGCGCCCCGGGTTGGTCGCCGGCGCCGTCGCCGCCGCCGTCGCCGCCGCCGTCGCCGCCACCGTAGCCGTCGCCGTCGCCGCCGGCACAGCCGCACGGGGATGCACTGGATGCTGGCGGCGTGGCAGAGTACTCACCGCCACCGTCAGCGCGGCCTGTCAGGCAGCAGCGGCAGACGACGCAGCCGGCAGCGGCTGTGCCAATGCGCATTGGTGCGTTGGTGCCACAGCCGTTGCCGCCGGCACTGGATGTTATGGACCTCTGCTCGTCGCAGAGTGACAGCAGCCCGGTGCCGCCACCCAAGCCGCTGCTGCCACCGCAGCCACAGCCAGGGCAGCGGAGCCAGCAGGCAGTGGCTGCCGCAAATGCGCTACCGCCAGTTGCGACAGCGCTGCGCACGTCGGCACCGCCGCCACCTGCGCCGGCGGTCGCTGGCAGCCACTCGGCACGCACGTCACCGCTGCCGCGCCCACCACCGCAGCAGCCGCACAATCAGCAGCGCAGCCAGCCAACGCCGCAGGCACCTGCGGTGCCGCCGCGGCCGCCGCTAGCTGCAGCAAGAGCAGCGCCGCCGCACCACCTGCCACCGACACAACCGGCTTTTGAGCTGGGCCAGTGGCTGCGCGCCACGCTCGGCGTCGACAACGTGGGCCCCCTGGAGCAGAGCCTGCGGTCACATATGCTGTACACGCGCAAGACCCTGTCACGCCTCACGGGCGCCATGCTGACAGCGGCGGTGGGCGCGGATGTCGTGCTGCTGCGGCGCACTCTGCTCCCCGCGTGCGCAGAGCTGGCCACAGCCCGCGCCGGTCGGGCACCTGCCAGCAGCAACAGCGGTGGCGGCGGCTCAGTGCAGCACATTCCGTGGCATCAGCCTTCTGCCTCCACGGTCAGTGCAGGGGGTCAGGGCGGCGGTGGAGCGGCGGATCAGGGCGGCGGTGCAGCGGCGGATGTCCGCGACAGTCGCGCCGCCGGCGAGGGGGGGGGCGCGAACAGCGACACCACGGGCACAGGCGCTGCTGCCGTGGCTGCGCCGCGTCGCTCGCAGCAGGCGACTCCCTCGCCGCAGCATATGCGCTTGATGAAGAGCTGGATGAGGGGGACGCGCGCGTGATCGCGGGGCACCTGGAGGCGCTGGTGGGGCCGCCTGCGCTGGGCCTCCGCCCGCTGCTCCGCCGCATCACCGAAGAGGCGCTGGACGAAGCACACGTGGCTGCGCTGGGGGCGCGCGAGCTGCTGCTGGAATGCGCGCAGGCTGGGGAGTCGAGCGGCGATGAGGGTGGTGGTGGTGGCAGCAGCGGCAATGGCGGCGGCGCGCGCAAACGCGGTCGCGAGGACGCAGGCCTGGACTAGGCTGCAGTGAAGGAGCGCCCGGTGAGGAGGCGAGGCAGAGGTACACGTTACTTTGCAGCAGATGCTGCAGCCATGGGTGTGCATTGGTGGCTGTGATGCGCCCAGTTGCAGGAGGCGCTGGCACTCAGCTGCTGCTGTGTATGTGACAGTCACTTGGATTGTATAAATGTAGCAGTAGTACATTCGGTTCTTTTTGGGTGCCCGTGCAGAGGGTGCCATGCCGTGGCTGCAAATTTTCTGTTTAATGCACAGGGGTCTACATATATGGACAGAATGAAGGTATCTGTATAGACCCATTTGGTATATAGGCTCGCCTGTTTCGCGTTGGCGCGCTGCCTGGTACATCGGCGCGTGGTTGTCGCACGCGTTCTCTGCATGCTGGCAGCATGCCGCACTTGGCACTGTACTTGCACCTGTGTAGTGGTCCACAAGTAGGGTGCCTTCCACACCACGACGCGTCACAGACCTGCACAGGAGGCCTCCAAACTGCTCCTGGGGGAAGGCAAAAGGCATGCATGCGGCAACAGGACACATGGCAGGATGCTGCTGCATGCTGCACAGCCAGCATGCTAATGCACTGTGCATACACATGTGGTGGCGTTTATGCTGTACAGTACATACTACGTAGTATATGATATACTTTTAAGAAGTATGTGTGTGGCATCTCGAAGTGTATGTGCATCACATACATGTGGTGGTGAAGTCCAAGGTAGGATTTACCGCTGGCAGCAGTACATCCAAATGACGGCAACATGATGTTCATTTAACAACATGATTTGTGCATTGCATTTAGTAGGCCGCGGCACACAACCTTCATGATGCAGTACAGACTCTGGAAAGGAATACGCCAGCACAGGTGCGCGGTCACCACGGTAAGCAGCGACCGAAGCTTTGAAGCGCAGTGCCACCCAACGCAACCTAAGTCAAACCCATGGCTGCAGCAACCCTTCCATACTGCTATATATATACTATAGTATGCAGCAGCAGCAGGAAGCCAGTGAATGCTGCCACAGCCTGAGGGTGCATCACGGCCGCCGGTGCATCCATTGGCAAGCAGAGGTGTGCAGTGGACAAGCGGTGGGGTAACGCGCACTTCAACCCCCGCCACCCGTCACCGCGGCACCCGCCACGTTGTGCTGAAGGACGGGCGTCACTCACTAGTGCCTAGTCCAGGCCTGCCTTGTCGCAGTCGCGTTTGCGTGAACAAATGCCAGCGCTGTCGCCACCACTGCCGGCACTGGCGCCGAGTTCTCCGGCCTGCGCGCACTCCAGCATTAGAATGCGCGCCCCCAGCACAGTCACGCATGCCTCGTGCAAGGCCTCATCGGAGACGCGGCACAACAGGGCGCGCAGGCCCAGTGCGGGCGGCCCCACCAGCGCATCCAGGTGCCCCGCAATCACTCGTCATCCAGATCAGCGTCAAGCGCATGCGCCGCCGCAAGGGAGTCGGCAGCGGCGAGCCACGCCGGCACAGGCACGGCAGCAGCGGCGGCAAGCATGCCGCCGCTTGCGGCACTTACTGTTGTTAAGGTGGGAGTAGGTCTATACGGGACGGGGCATATGCGGTTGCTTCATGCTGGATTGCATCACTTCTGTTATTCCACGCCCACGAGTGCCATTTGTATTTCCAATAGAGGGGGGACACGGAAAGTCGCCCATGCCGCTGAGCACCTGAGGTCGACAGGGATGTGCTCCACCAGCTCCGCCAGAGCAGTGACGATTTCGGTCGCAGAGTCGTCGATTTCAGGCCCCTTGAGCACATCCTTGCGGTCGGGAAAGCCCTTGGCAGCGCCCTCCACGACCAGGTCTATCGGGTTCTGCTGCCTGCCGCCTGCAATAGGCCATGGCGGAACCAGGGTTTTTGCCCTGTTTCTCCCACGCATCCCTGCCCCACTCGCCGCCGCTGCTGTTGCGCCTGCCGCGCAAACCACTGGCAGAGCAGCAGCAGCAGCCCCTCCCTGCCCAGCCGCAAAGGCGAACCCAGGCGCGACATACCGTGACCCGACGTCAAGAGCGCTGTACAGCAGTTTCTCGCACTCCCAACGCCACAGCGGGTCGAAGGGCTGTGGAGCAGCCGCGGCTGGCCCTCCGCCTTGTGCCTGCTCCTGGCACACTGCAGGGGACGCGTTTGACGGTGGCAGTCACAGGTGAAGTGGCAGTTGCGGCATTGCCCGTGCAGCACGCTAAAGTGATGGTATGCTGGCAGCCCTGAGGGCATCACCCAATGATGCGTCGCCCATTGTGCCGCACGCATCTCTGAGCATAATTGATGTTGATGCCAGTGGGCCACGTGTGCGGCAGACACGCTGAACGCCACAATGTACATGTTGCAAAAAGGGCACAGAGATGACAGAGCATGTGTCTGCAATGTAGGCCGCGGACACTCCAATACCATGCAAGATGCGCACAACCACAACGGTTGACACAGGGGCAAGGCGCAGCTGCACTGCTGCCTGATAAAGCAGGTTTGTCCAGCAGCAGCGGCGGCAATTTCAGAGTGAGCAAACAGACATCGTTTTGAGGCGCACACTGCACTTTGGAGGCCTGCGCTAAGCTGTAAATAAACATATGTACTTCGTGAAGTACTACAGTAGTATGTATGTACTGTATACACCCTACTTGAAAGTTGGCTGCAGGCTACCATTAGTCCCATAAGTATCTTGTCAAATTTTTAGTAGACAAAAACGCTTTGCAAATAGTGATTTCAGTGTACACCGTTAATGTATCTGATAGCCAACTTCAAGACAGTCATTTAGGTAACTTCAACTTCTCTGAACTCTTCAACTTCAAGTAGTTGCAGCTGCTGGCGTGCGTCGTTCCCGGAACGGCGCT